>JAQQSZ010019010.1:0-10454 GCA_028646595.1 Phalanger gymnotis | reverse complement strand
AGGGCAGTAGTGCTGAATCCCCAAAGATCCATTGCCCTGAGAGATTGTCCCACAGCTCTCAGAAATGCAGGATCAGTCACTGTGCTTTTATAATCATTGATAGATAACAAGGGGTGGGAATGCCCAGCTGATAAACAGATAATCCCTGTGAGCCAACAGAGTAAGTTTTCCATTAACTAAGCTAAATTGTGCTTAATTGACTTCTTAATGATGCGTTTTGTTTCTCCACCATGAAAAACATTCTTCTTGAGAGAGAAGATGGCCACAAAGCATGCACTGACATGCCCTGCCTTCTTTCTGACCTCTTTAAGTAGGAGTCCACTTAACCAAGGTGCCCTCCCCACATCTATCCCTTTCTTCTTCTTCTTGCTTAAACCTCTGGTGTCCTTAATATTTTTACTTCCTTCTATATCTTTTAAGCTTTAGTCTTTCTAATTCTGATCTGTCAAGTTAGCACCTTTATTTGTATCAGTCCTTGATGATACTCATCCTGCATTCATCCTTTGTACAAGTCCTCATCTACTAAAGACCCCTGAAGCAGAGCAAAATCCTATCTCTCCACAAACCTGCACCATTCTTCCCACAGATCTCAGATTAAGACTGTAGCCAAAAGCAGTTTTTTTTCTGGTCTTCCTCCTTGGATGGATGTAGAACACATTTCTGTTTTCATACCGAACTGCATTTTCATGTCAGATTCAAAATTGTGAAAATCACATCAGAAAGTATGTCTTGCCCCATGTTTGCCTGGCCCACAGTTCTTCAAATTTTCAAATCAACCTAATATACAATCTATGGTTAACACATGGAGTGCACATCACAATGAACTGTTTACACTTGGGTATGGTCACAGCTGGTCACCATTCATTTATCTCCCTCTCTTCTTTTCATAGAAAGTCCATCACCTACAAAGTTTGTCTGAAGGTGCTATTCAACAAAAGTTCCTAGGTCTGTTGGAACAAAGGATTTTCTGATAGTTTCAGAAAGAACATAAAAAGACAAAGAAATAAGCAACATTGAAAGCTATATTTTTTTTTCTGGGAAGCCAGGTGTTAAACATTTACTAATCACCCTTATATCCTGCCCCTGTGGAGAATTTTTAAGACTAATTAAAGGAGAGCTGTCTGTCCTGCAAAAGTATGACAGACTTACCTTTTCCATTGTTAGAGGGAATTCCTTCATTGATACAGTCACAGAATCTTCATGATATGTAATAGTAATGATAATGATATTTTTGTGAAACTTTCTATATCCCTGGCACTATGCTAAAACTTTTACAATTATTATCTCATTTAGTCCTCAAAACAATATGAGTAAACACATGCTATTATTATCCTCATTTCACCTATGAGGAAACTGACCCAAATGGTGGTAGAGTGACTAGAGGATAATAGCAGAAATACCAGCCTGGCCCTACCCCCGGTTAATATTCTGACCTGGGTCAAGTCATTTCTTATCCCTATACTTCAGTTTCCTTCCCTGGTTACTGAAAGTATTAGAGTAGAAGACCTAGTTCCAAAACAGTGAACTCTTACGATCCTGTGATTTACCCCTCCCCCAGCAGCCAGATCATCCCCACCCAGTTCAAGGTTAGGAAATTTGAGTACAGAGATATGAAGTGATTTACACAAGGCCATAAACTCGATGAGTGTCTGGCAGAACTTGTAACCTGCCTGAACTATGGACTCATCCAAACTGAGATGAACTTCCTCCTTTGTTTACAGAGGATGTGGAGCCTGGTGATCACTCATGAACTCGTTTGCATCTAGCATGAACTTCTGAGCATATTTACATTTCTTGTATTCAACTTCTAGATTTTTTTAATTTATTTTTTTTAATTTTCATTTTTCATTTCCATAAGATTTTCAGTTCCAAATTTTCTCCCTCTCCCTCTCACAACCCCTCTCCAACATGGCATGGAATCTGATATAGGGTGTACATATACATTCATATTAAACATATTTTTACATTAGTTATGTTGGAAAAAAGAATTCGAGTGAATGGGAAGGACCACAAGAAAGAAGAAACAAAACAAAACCAAAGAAGGGAGAGCAAATAGTATGATTCAATCAACATTCAGATTTCATGGGTCTTTTTCTGGATATGTATAGCATTTTCCGTCATGAGTCTTTTGCAGATATCTTAGATCCTTGCATTGTTAAGAAGAGCTAAGTCTGTTAAAGATAGTCATTACTCAATCTTGCTGTTTCTATGTACAATGTTACACTGGTTCTGCTCACTTCACTCAGCATCAGTTCATGTAAGTCTTTCCAGATTTTTCTGAAGTCTGCCTTCTCATCATATCTTAAGGAACAATAGTATTCCATTACATTTAAATACAATAACATGTTCAGCATTTCATGAATTGATTGTCATCCCCCCAATTCCCAATTCTTGGACACCACAAAAAGAACTGCTGTAAATATTTTTGTACATGTGGGTCCCTTTTCCATTTTTATGATTTCTTTGGGATAGAGAGCTCAAATTGCTATTACTGGGTGAAATGGTATGCACAGTTTTAAACCTCTTTCGGCATAGTTCCAAATTGCTATCCAGAATGGGTGGATCAATTCACAACTCCACCAACAATGTATTAGTTTCCCAATTTTCCCACATCTTCTCTAACATTTCATTTTTTTGTTTTCTCATGTTAGCAAATCTGATAGTTGTAATGTTGTACCTCAGAGTTGTTTTGATTTGCATTTCTCTTATGCATGGTGATTTAGAGCATGTTTTTTATATGACTAGTTTTAATTTCTTCATCTGAAAACTGCCTGTTCATTATCCTTGGACTATTTATCAATTGTGGAATGACTTGTATTCTGATAAATTTGACTCAGTTCTCTATATAATTTACAAATGATGGCTTTATCAGAGACACCGGCTGAAAAAATTATTTACCGGATTTTTGCTTGCCTTCTAATTTTGGTTGCATTGATTTTGTTTGTTCAAAAACTGTTCAAATTAATGTAATCAAAATTATTCAACCGGTATTTCATAATGTTCTCTAACTCTTGCTTGGTCATTATTTCTTCTGTTCTCCATATATCTTATAGGTAAACTACTCCACGCACTCCCAGTTTGCTTAAAATATTAGTCTTCATATTGAAATCATTAGCCCATTTTTACTTCATCTTGGAATACAGTATAAGACATTGGTCTATGCCTACTTTCTACCACACTGATTTCCAGCTTTCCCAGTAGTTTTTGTGAAATAGTAAGTTCTTATCCCATAAGCTAGAATTTTGGGGTTTATCAAACAGTAGATTACTATAGTCATTGACTACTGTGCCTCATATACCTAACCTGTTACACTGATCCACCACCCTGTTTCTTAACCAGGACCAAGTAGTTTTCATGACTATTGATTTTTAATATAATTTAAGATCTGGCATGGCTAGGACTCCTTCCCTTGCATTTTTTTTCATTAATTCCCTTGATATTCTGGACCTTCTGTTCTTCCAGATCAATTTGTTAATATTGTTTCTAGCTCTATAAAATAATTTTTGGTAGTCTGATTGGTATGGCACTGAATAAGTAAATTAAGTTAGGTAAAATTGTCATTTTTATTATATTAACTCAGCCTACCGATGAGTAACTTACATTTTTCCAGTTATTTAGATATGAATTTATTTGTGTTAAAAGTGTTTTGTAATTGTGTTCACATAGTTCCTGGGTCAAGTTACATTCGTTCAAACTTATCTGTTGACCTAATTTAGAACTGCTATTATTTAATCCCCACTAATTTGTTTCACACTGATGGAAAATGCATGTTTCAAGGACAAGAAAACTCCTGTGGATTTGAGAGGGAGAAACTTTGAATCAGCCTTGTGAGTAATTTCTATTCAAAAGAGTTCAGTTTTGAGGGAATAATGAAAAGTATATACTTATCAGACATTTATAGACCTTTAAACTCATTCACAGCCCTGATTATAGTTGTGTAGCATAAAGTGCAATTTGGGTGTACCTTTGACTCCTCTGACCATCACAAGTTTCCTGTGAGGTCAGCAGTGCACATGATGAGGTGGCTTGGTGTCCTAGGAATGGACCTAGACTTGGACTCAGAGGATCTGGTTTCAAATGTAAGCTCTACTGATGACTCCCTATGTGACCTTGGTCAAGTCACTTGAGCTATCTAGGGTTTCAGTTAGTCAACTATTAAACACAGCCAATGGCCTCAGTGACTTACTAGTACCCTTCAGCTCTAGATCTATGATCCTATGACTCTTTTTAGCACTTTATGGTTCATCAAGCTCTTTACAGACATTTTTTTCCCTTTAATTCTCATGAGAATTCTGTGAGGTGAGTAGGGCAATCGCTACTCAGATTGTTTTTCAAATGCAAAAACCTAATCTCTGAGTGATTCAGTGATTTACACAAATATGTTCAAGGAGCCAGTGGCAGAGCAGGATTTTAACCTGTATTTTCTAACTCTATATAAAGCTTATTCCACCATAAAACCTTACAATAATCATGCTAAGTATGATCTATTTCATTCTTTAAAATTACATGTATGATTGCATTAGGCCATGAGTTCCTGTTGATAGATGTCTCCTCCTAATGCACATTGGCACTTTCTTTGAAACATACTGGTAGAGAGTTTTCTGAACTGGAAATGACTTATCGAAGGTTAGTTAACCAGTAAATGGAAAAAAGTCTTCCTGACTCCAGGGCTGAGATTTCATCTCCTTGACCACATAAGAATGAAATGTGGTAGGAAATGTGAAAGGAGAAGAAAGGGCGCCCGTAACCAGCGGAGATCCCCAGCGCTCCCAACACAGGATGGGAATCCATGGAAGCGACAAGAGGCAATGCAATGCCACCAGCCGGCCGTGAGACATTAACCCCTGACACTTGCAGCCCAAAGGTATGAAACGCATCTTCTTGAACTCCCAGGAGACATAATGGCCAGGTAAATGGCTCTAATCCCTCCCCGCCTCATCCACAGAGTTCCCTGGAAAAAAAGAATGCTGGAGTAGAGGAGATAGAAGTGGGGCTGCAGTGGCCATGTAGTAGAAGGTTCCTGAGTCCCAGAGGGGCAGAGCCAGCAAGGGTCAACACCAGAAGCCCAGACATACTCTTGCTCCCCAGGAGAAGTGCTGGACACCAGCTCAAACAACAAAGAGCTGAGACCATTGCTGAAGAGCAACAGTGCTGGAGAGCAACCCTAGGGAAAGAGATATCAGGGAGCAGACCCCTCCCCCACACCTCAGGAAACTGAAGACTACAATTCACAAAGCCAACAACTAGACTCACAATCCTCAGAATAAGAAATCTGGGACAGAGAACCCTGGGCCCCAAAAGCAGAAATTTATTGTGAAGCCAGGAAACGGCTAAGCAACATGAAAAAGAACACACACACAAAAAAAAAAAAAACCGGACACCATTGATTCTCTTTATGAAGACAGGCATGATCAAAATACTAATGTGGAAGAGGATAGCAATGACACTAAAGCCACATCTGATACCTCAAAAGGTAATGTGAACTGCTGTCCAGCCCAAAAAGCATTATGGGAAGAGCTAAAGGAGAATTTTAAAAACCAAATTACGGAGGTAAAAGAAAAAATGAAGAAAATGGAAAAAAAAATACACTGATGAAATCAAGTCCCTAAAGAATAACACTGGTGAAATGGCTATGGAGATTCAGAATCTAAATAGAGAAAATGCCACCCTGAGAGATAAAATCAACAAACTGGAAAAGGAGAATCAAAAGCAAAATGAAGACGGTAACTCATTAAAAATTAGAATTGAGCAAGTGGAAGCTAATGAATCTATGAGGCATCAAGAAGTAGTAAAACAAAATGTAAAGAATGAAAAAATAGAAAAAAATGTGAAATATCTGATGGAGAAAACAACTGACCTGGAAAATAGGTCCAGGAAAGACAATATAAGAGTTATTGGACTACCGGAAATCCACAATGAATAAAAGAGCCTTGACAGTATCTTCGAATAAATTATCAAAGACAACTGCCCAGAAGTCCTAGAAGCAGAGGACAAAATAGTCATTGAAAGAATTCACAAATCACCCCCTGAAAGAGATCTCAAACTGAAAAGACCAAGAAATATTATAGCCAAATTTCAGAATTACAAAGTCAAGGAGAAAATAATGCAAGCAGCCAAAAAGAAACAATTCAAATATCATGGAACTACAGTCAGGATCACACAGGATCTCTCAGCTTCCACATTAAAAGACAGGAGAAATTGGAATATGATATTCAGAAGGGCAAAGGATCTGAGACTATAACCAAGGACCACCTACCCAGAAAAACTAATCATAAATTTTCAGGCAAGTAGATGGACATTCAGTGAAATAAGGGAATTCCAGACCTTCCTGATAAAAAGGCCAGAACTAAATGGAAAATTTGATCTCCAAATACAAAACACCAGAGAGCTATAACAAGGTAAACAGGGGGAAAAACCTTACAAAAACTTGACAAAACTTATTAATCAATAAGGGCAAATTATTTTCATCTTTCTATAGGCTTATATAATCTTATGTACGAGACATATATATATATAACATATATATATATACATATATATATATATACATACATACATATGTCAGTCTTGAGAATAGTACAACTATTATGACAATTGAAAGAGATACACATAGATTGTGAATGCCTGTATAAAATAACTGACATAAGGATAAAAAACATAATTAAGAGATGTAAAGGCAGGGCTACGGGAGGGAAGTGGTAAGCAGGTAGTAGAAAAGGGTAAATTACATGAAATGAAGAGGCACAAAAACACATTTAGGTAGAGGGAACTAAGGGCAGGAGAAGAGCAGTATTTGAGCTTTACTGTCATCTGATCTGATTCAAGAAGGGAATAACATACACTAATAACTATAGAAATCTAACTTATCCTACAGGAAGTAGGAAGGGAAAGGGGAAAACAGCTAGGGGGGTGGTCAGAAGGGAGGGGAGATGTAGCCAGTGGGAAATGGTAAGATAAGGGAGGGGAATAAAGAGAGAGGGTAAACTGAGGAAGGCGGCAGTTAAAAGCAAACCTTTGTTGAGGAGGGGAAGGGAAAAGAGAGAAATAAAAGCATAAACATGGGTAAATAGGGTGGAGAATAAGACACAGATAGAAATCATAACTGTGAATGTGAATGGGATGAACTCTCCCATAAAACAGAAGCAGATAGCACAATGGATTAAAAGCCATAATCCTACAATATGCTCTTTACAAGAAACACATTTGAAACAGTGGGACACAAACAGGGTCAAGGTAAAAGGCTGGAGTAAAATACATTGCGTCTCAGCTAAAGTAAAAAAAGCAGGTGTAGCAATTCTAATCTCTGACAAAGCAAAAGTAAAGATAGATTTAATTAAAAAAAGATAAGGAAGGACACTACATCCTGCTAAATGGCATGAACAATGAAGCATTATCACTGTTTAACATATATGCACCAAGTGGTATGGCATACAAATTCTTAGAGGAGATGTTAAGGGAGTTACAGGAAGAAATAGACAGCAAAATTATAATATTGGGAGACGTCAACCTTCACCTTTATGAACCTGATAAATCTAACCTCAAAATAAGCAAGAAAGAAGTTAAGGAGGTAAACAGAACTTTAGAAAAGGCAGATATGATAGGCCTCCAGAGAAAACTGAATGGCGATAAAAAAGAATATACTTTCTTCTCAGTGGCACATGGCACATACTCAAAAATTGACCATATACTAGGGCATAAAAACCTCACAATCCAGTGCAGAAAGGCAGAAATGTTCAAAGCATACTTTTCAGATCATGATGCAATAAGAATTACCTGTAACAAAAAATCACGGAAAAATAAGCTAAAAATTAGTTGGACCTAAAGAATGAGTGGGCTAAAGAACAAATCAGAGAAAAAATTAATAACTTCATTCCAGAGAATGACAATAATGAAACAACATACCAAAACTTATAGGATGCAGCAAAAGCAGTTCTTAGGGGAAGTTTTATATCCCTAAATGCTTACATGAATAAAATAGGGAAAAGGGAGATCAATGATCTCAACATACAGCGGAAAAAGCTAGAAAAAGAGCAAATTGAAAATTCCCAATTAAATGCCAAATTAGAAATACTGAAAATCAAAAGCGAGATTAATACAATTGAAACCAAGAAAACTATTGAATTGATAAATAAAACAAAGTGCTGGTTTTATGAAAAAGCCAATAAAATTGATAAACCTTTGGTCAATTTGATTAAAAAAGAAAGAAGAAAGTCAAATTACCTGTATCAAAAATGAAAAGGGTGAGTTCTCCCTTAGTTAGTGACCCTCTAATGAAGAGGAAATCAAAACAATAATTAGGAATTATTTTGCCCAATTGTATGCCCATAAATTTGACAACCTTAAGGATATGGATGAATATCTACACAACATAAATTGCCCAGGTTAACAGAAAAGGAAGTAAAATTTCTAAATAACCCCATCTCAGAAAAAGAAATTGAGCAAGCCATCAATGAACTCCCTAGGAAAAAAATCTCCAAGGCCAAATGGTTTTACATGTGAATTCTATCAAACATTTAAAGAACAACTAATTCTTATACTTTGTAGACTATTTGGGAAAATAGGTGAAGAAGGAGTCTTACCAAATTCTTTTTATGACACAAATATGGTACTAATATGCAAACCGGGTAGAGTCAAAGCAGAGAAAGAACCTTATAGAACAATTTCCCAAATGAATATTGATGCAAAAATTTTAAATAAAACATTAGCAAAAAGATTGCAGCAACTTATTATGAGAGTAATACACTATGACCAGGTAGGATGTATTGGTGGAATGCAAGGCTGGTTCAATACTGGGAAAACTATTAGCATAATTGACCATATCAACAACAAAACTAGCAGAAACCGTATGACCATCTCAATAGATATAGAAAAAGCCTTTGACAAAATACAACACCCATTCCTATTAAAAACACTAGAAAGCATAGGAATAAATGGAGTCTTCCTTAAAATTATAAATAACATCTACCTAAATCCAGCAACAACCATTATTTGTAATGAGGATAAGCTAGATTCATTTCCAATAAGATCACGGGTGAAACAAGGATGTCCATTATCACCCCTACTATTCAATTTAGTACTAGAAACATTAGCCGTAGCAATAAGAGAAGAAAAAGAAATTGAAGGAATTAGAATAGGCAAAGAAGAAGCTAAACTATCACTTTTTGCAGATGATATGATGATTTACTTAGAGAATCCTAGAGAATCAAGTAAAAAACTACTTGAAATAATAAACAACTTTAGCAAAGTTTAAAATAAACCCACATAAATCCTCAGCATTCCTATACATTCCTATACATTCCTAACAAAGCCCAACAGAAAGAGATAGAAAGAGAGATTCCAATCAAAGTTACTGTAGACACAATAAAATATTTGGAAGTCTATCTACCAAGACAAACCCAGGGCCTATATGAACATAATTATGGAATACTTTTCATGTGAATAAAGTCAGATCTAAATAAATTGAAAAATATCAATTGCTCATGGTTAGGCCAAGCTAATATAATAAAAATGACAATTTTACCTAAATTAATTCATCTATTCAGTGTCATACCAACTGAACTACCAAAAATTATTTTACAGAGCTGGACAAAATAATAACAAAATTCATCTGGAAGAACAGGAGGTCTAGAATATCTAAGGTATTGATGAAAATAAATGCTAGAGAAAGTGGCCTAGCCATACCAGATATTAAACTGTACTATAGAGCAGCAGTCATGAAAACTACCTGGTACTGGCTAAGAAACAGATTTGTGGATCAGTGGAATAGAACAGGAACACAAAATGGAGAAGTCAACAACTATAGCAATCTACTCTTTGATAAACCCAAAGAGGCAGGCTTCTGGACTAATAATTCGCTATTTCACAAAAACTGTTGAGAAAATTGGAAAATGGTAGGGCAGAAACTGGGCATAGACCAATATCTTACACCATATACCAAAATAAACTCAACATGGGTTCATGATTTAGGAGTAAAGGCCGATACTATAAGTAATTTGGGAGAGCAAGGAATAGTTTATTTACCAGATTTATGGAAAAGAAAAGAATTCATGACCCAACAAGATGTAGAGAGCATTACAAAATGCAAAATAGATAATTTTGATTATGTTAAATTGAAATGTTTTTGTACATAAAATAGCCAATGCAACAAAAATTAGGAGGGAAGCAGAAAATTGGGAGAAAATCTTTACAAGTAGTGTCTCTGATAATGGACTCATCTCTAAAATATACAGGGCACTGAGCCAAATTTATAGGAATAAAAGTCATTCCCCAATTGAGAAATGGTCAAAGGATTTGAACAGGCAGTTTTCAGAGGAAGAAATTAAAGATATCTATAGGCATATGAAAAAATATTCTAAATCACTACTAATTAGAGAAATGCAAATCAAAACAACTCTTAGATACCACATCTCTCCTGTCAGATTGGCTAGAATAAAAAAACAGGAAAATGATAAATG
>JAQQSZ010019009.1:0-10454 GCA_028646595.1 Phalanger gymnotis | reverse complement strand
AGGGAGAAACACCCTGGCTCCTTTGATGTTGTCCATGTAAAAGATGCCAATGGCAATAGTTTTGCCACTAGGCTCTCAAACATTTTTGTTATTGGCAAAGGTAACAAGCCTTGGATCTCTCTTCCCCGAGGAAAGGGTATCCGTCTTACCATTGCTGAAGAAAGAGACAAGAGATTGGCAGCTAAGCAGAGCAGTGGCTAAATGCTTGCAGATAAGAATTAGTAGGGTTTCAATCAAATTGAGATGTTACAATTTTTAACAAAAAATGATTACCCTACAAAAATATAAAATACACAAAATAAGAAAAAGGTAGCTTAAACGACTCAGTGAAATTGACCAGGCCATAAATGCTTTTCTCTTCTTTCCTTGGGTTAGGGTACTGTGGGTATGAATGTTGCATAAAATATTAGAAGATGTAACTGTATTGGTTTTGCTTAACTGCTTTTCTTTGTTACATGGGACAGCTCTTGATTGGAGGATGGGGAGAGGATATATCCAAAAATGGCTGATGTGAAAACAAAAGATACCAATAAAATGTCCAGAAAAAAAGGTTTGGACTGTTTTTAATTATTAAGTACCTGCTGTGTGCTAGGATAGGTTTTTGTAGTTTACATAGCACATTTACATACCTCTTTTGTTAATAGTACATACATACATTATAGGTGAGCATGAAACTGAGGTTAAATGATTTTGCAAAATCTCAGGAGTTGGAAGAGGCCTCAGGGCCAACCATCTAGTCCAGTATCTAAAAATAATCTGCTGCAGTATGCCAGATAAATGGTTCTTCAGTGAGCAGTTCCCAGGCCTTATGGACTAGGGCATGGTTGCTAGATCTGGCTGAAGTCTAAGCATATGTGGGCTGTCCATCTTTGGCTTTATGGGATTGAGGCTATGAAGCTGGCAGCCTGTCTTTTAAAATACCAACCCTTGCCCTTGGGCAGTAATAACATTCATGTTGATGTCTCCTTGAATACCTTTGACTTTCCAGTTCATTCACTTCCTCAACTCCTGTGATTTGTACCTCAGTACCACAGCTAGCCACTGGGACAGTTATATCTTCATATGCTTGTCCACTTTTCCTGTTCCTCATTGTGGCCCTAGATCATAACTTCAGGTCAACTAGAATTTAAGTATTAATTGAGCCTACAGAGCGCCAGTTAATAGGTACAGGGAATGACCTCCATAATCTGCCTGCGTAGTTTCAAGTTTCCCTGTAGCATCAGAATGTTGGACATTAGACAACATTAAGTCACATTCCATTCTATTCCCTTTCTCTCCTGAGTAGTTATTCCTAGATAACCTGTTAAGATGCATTGGCATAGCTCCTGCTCCTATCTCCGGTTAGCTTCATTCAGGTTTTATTTGTTTTAGGGTTCATATCTAGGTTCTGTGGTCATTTATCTTTGCTGTTAGCTGTAGTTGCCCCTCATTGTCATTTTTCCCTCCTCTGAACTAAGGCAATCACGTAGATGTATACCAGAAAGGATCAGGGGAAGAACAGCCTTCAGCAGTGCATTCTTTTCCAGATCCAAACTACTCTGGCCTTAAGCCATATTAGCCCCTTGATCACTATAATAGAAGTCCTTTCTTCAAATCTCACCATCGCTTAAAATTGCCACCACCATGATCTTGAACTTTGAAATGCCCCTTTGTATCTCTTCTGTTTTTTTATTCCTGTCTATTCCTCAACCTTTAACCACTTCCCTTCTTCACCCTTCTCTGTTTTAGTCTGTCTTCAGGCTTTTTAGATGACATCAAAAAGTTTTTGATCATGCTTGCCCAGTATGTGTATAAATTTGTAGTTCTGTACTGTAATGTGTAAAGTACACTATAAAATGGAAATTTAAGAGGATGAGATAAAGATGAAATAATTGCTCCTAGAATCAGTAAGGAGCCAATGGAGTTAAGTAGGGGTCCTGAAATGCATGGTCAGACCTGCATTTTAGGAAAATTAATTAGCAGCCATAAAGATTGATTTGAGTAGAGAGAGACTTGAACCGAGAAGATCAATTAGGTGGTTAGCAATAGTCCAGAAGAGAGTAAGAGGGCTCAAACAAAGGTGATGGCTGTAAGGAGAAGGGGATAGATGCTGCACATATCTTGGGGGCACCTAGGGAGGGCAGTGGATAGAGCTGTGAACCTGGAGTCAGGAAGGCCTGAGTTCAATGGCCTCAGATACTTAATAACTGTGTGACCTTGGGCAAATTACTTAGCCTCTGCCTCTGTTTCCTTATCTATAAAGTGGGAATGCTAAAAACACCTACCTCTCAGGATGGTTGTGAGGATAAAATGAGAATGTTCTTAACAGATATTCTTAAGTGCTTAACACCATTCCTGACACAGGTGTTTTATAATGTTAGCTTTTAGCTAATGTGAAGGTAATAACTCCGGGGTGAATGTGAATGGGAAAGACAATCAGGTTTTGAACTTGGGTGACTGGAAAGATAGTTAATGCCCTTGACAGTAATAGCAGAGTTGGGAAAAGGACTGGGTTTAGGGGAAAGATAATGTAATGAGATCAGGGATGCAAATCTAAACCCATACCTGCCTGCTTCTGTGCAACTCATTTTGTTTACCCGAATAAAAGGGAGATGGGGACATTTTCTCAATTATACCTGCACATCTGTTGCTGTGGTGCAAAGGAACAAAAATTGGGAGATGGAGGTGGGGATTGTGGTGGTGGCAGTGTTTTTGGCATGAATCGGAGAAGACTTGGAAAATGAAGGTAGGTGCCTTTGTGTTGGAGACAAACCCCAAGAATGGCTATTGGTAGTATGCAACACATCTTAGCCTCTGATAACACTCCCCTTCTGGCAGACCAGAGTTCCTCTTTTAGAGATCCTTGTTCTAGTTCATAAATGCTCTGTCTTCACTTCTCAATTTGGACACAGTTACTGCATTCATAAATGCATTTTCCTGAACGTCTGAATGCCCTTTGCCCCTTAGTCATATATGACTTGACAATCTGAAAAGCATTTGTTAAGTACTCAATATGTGACAAGTCCTATGTTAAACAGTGGGGATACAAATAGTTTCCTGCTCTCAAAGAGCCTGCAGCTCCTACATTAATTAACATTGCTGAAGATGATGGAACAACCACGCCAACTGAAACAGCTATAGATTTGACCTCAGCTGGGCCACTCACCACAGTGATCTTTTTCCTCTATCAACTCTCCTTGTTTCTTCATTGATAGTCCTAAATCTCTTCTCAAACCCTCTAGTTCACCCCCATCCCTTTACTTGCAGTAGAGGCTCTCACCTACTTTGCTGAGGTAATCCAGGCTGTCTGTTGTGAGCTTCCTCATCTACCCCACTCTACCTCAAATCCCTTTTACATTATTCTTCCATTTGCTCCTTTTGTTCCAGTCTAAGGAAGAAGTGAGTCTTTTTGCCAAGGCCAGTCCCTCTCTTCCTGTCCCTGATTCCACTTCTTCCTGTTTGATCTGAGACTTTTTCTCTTTGGTGAGATCCAGGATGTTCTCTCTTGGTTCGCTATTCAAAAACAAAACAAAACTTTCCAAACCAACCAAAACCAGATCATACTTTTTCTCTTCATTTTCTCCTTTCTTGCTGTCCACAAACAGCGAGGTTTCCTCCATCCTTAACTTTCTCTTGACTGCCATTTTTTCAAGCTGTTCTATTTGTCATCTCTGTTTTAAAACCAAACACCAAGAAAGTTACTTACTTTTACACTGTCACTTCCTAGTAATAGCATTTATATGACACTTTAAGATTTGCAAAGTGTTTTGGGGCAGCTAGGTAGTGCAGTGAATAGAGCACTGGCCTTGGAGTCAGGAGGACCTGAGTTCAAATCCAGCCTTAGACACTTGACACTTATTAGCTGTGTGACCTGGGGCAAGTCACTTAACCCCAATTGCCCTGCCATTTCCCGCCGCCCCCCCCAAAAAAAATTTGCAGAGTATTTTATAAATATATTATTCAAACAACAACCCTTAAAGTAGGTGCTATTATCACTCCCATGTTACAGTTGCATAAACCGAGGCAGACAGGGTAAGTTACTTTCCATGGATCACAGCTAGAAAGTGATTGATGTGGAACTGGGATTGAGGCTTCCTGCTCTATACACTGTGCTACCTTGCTGTTTCTTAACTCTCCACAGTTTGGCTTCTAACCTCATTGTACAATCAAAACTGCTTTCTCAAAAGTTACCAATGGTCTTTAATTGCCAAGTCTAATGGCCTTTTCTCATCCTTCTTGACCTTTCTGTCCACCTTCTTGATTCTCTTTTCTCTAGGTTTTCATGAGGCTCTGAGTATTTTCACTGGCTGTTCAGAGCCTGGAATATTCTCCCTACTCATACCCACCTCCTAGCTTCCCTGGCTTTCTTTAAGTCCCATCTAAAATCCCACCTTCTGTAGGAAGCCTTCCTAATCTCCCTTAATACTAGTGCCTTCCCTCCGTCGATTATTAAGAACCTATCTTGTTTCAACAATTCAGCTAGCAGCTGCTGTGGGGGTGAAAGACCAACACAAGCCCAGCAACAAGAGCGCTGCCAGCACAGACCCTTTTGATCTGCTTTACTAAGGAAAAGGGGTTAACAATCTTATTTTAATCCAACATACAAATGTCATTCACTTAGTTCAGGGGAAAAAGCCAGCACCCTGAACTTCAGAGCAAATACAAACAAATCACAAACATACATTATAAACAGACCAAATACAATTCATAGTTACCAAGAAACCAACATCTGAGTTCAAGAGCCAGGGAGCTTATAACTACAATTGGCCCAGAGTCATGTGCCACTCCTCCTGTGGCTCAGAGCCCCAAGCAAATAGCTCTGTTTTCTCTTTTTATATATTCTTTAGCCATCATCAGATGGTCATCTGAGTGACCAGAACATAAGTTCCTACTATTGGCTCTGGTCTTAGCAACTCCCCTGAAGCAACCCTGAGGGCTTCATGCCCACATAGGCTTAGCACCTAGTAATTAGAGGTTTTGGCCTGGGGCTTTGCACCTAGTAAGTCTCAATCAAAGACACTTAACTTATCATTCTAAAACAGTAAAAAAAAGTCCCAATTTAATTGATATTACACTTGTATATAGTTTGTTTGTATGTTGTTTCCACTCTCAGACTGTGAGAATCTTGAGAGCAGGGACTTTTTTACTTTTGTATCTCTAGCACTTAGCATGGCACCTGGCAGATAGTAGGCACTTAATAAATGTTTATTGACTGACTCCACAGTTGCTATTGCTTGTTGCTTGTAGAGAGTCGTGCATGGCTTTAAAAAGGTTAGCCCCTCAAAACTATAAAAAATTAGGACGCATAGAGAGTGTATAGACAGACTGGAGAAAACAGTCTATCTCTTTAGTCAAAGGAAAGTATATTAATTACCCTGTAAGGAGAAACAATATGTTTTCCTCTTTGTTGTGAGGCAAATTACTTCACTGATCTTGTCAAACTGAAAACAAATGACCAAAGAGCCACAGAGGTTATACAACAACTGTTAAATCTAATAATACCAAAGAGCTTACAGAGGTTGTACACCAACTATTAACTGAAAAATAAAACCAGAGTTCACAGAGGTAATAGGCAAAAAGCCTTCTTTATTCTGTTGGAGGAGAGAAACTAGACACGCATGCCGGGGTTTTCTCTAGGAGGAGACTCCAGGCAGCAAGGCTAAGTTTTGATACATGTAATTGTGGCTAGACAAAAAACTGAGCTGTGACATGTAGCCATGGCAATGAGAGTTAACAGCAATAATAAGGCAAATTTGATTCATTGCAGGAATTCATGGTCAGAACCTGGTTCCTGCAGGTGCTTGTCTGAGTTCAGAGACCATCTGGGGCTGGTGTGAACCAGCTCCTATGGTTTAGCTGCAGCAGAGTTCATCCAGAGGGTGAGTGCAAAGGGTTGTGATGCCAAGCTCTGTGGGCCTTAGCTCTGGAAAGCAGGGTGTCTCCTAACAGTAAAAATAAGGGAGTGAAAAGGGGGTTGTCTTGGCATGGGGATCCTGACAATCCGGACCTCTGCTTTCTCATCTTGCATATGGAAATTCTATCTAATCACTTTTCACCTTTTCCAAAGTCAAGATCTTTAAGTAGTGAAAGGATTTTAAAACATTAAATTCCTTTAATTCATCTCTTGACCTTAGGTTTACAACAATATGACCTGTAAAATGACAGTATTGGACTAGATAAGAAATATCAGGCATCCAGCCTGAGGACCACATGTGGTCCACAACACTCCTGAGTGTGGCCAGAACCAGATTGAAGGGTAATTCCTATCTGATTTTAATATGCTTTTGGATTAATAAAGAAAGAATTATATAAATGTGTGATTTTCTAAGTCAATATGTGGCCCACAGGGATCATTATGTATGGTTTAGTGGCCTTTGTTTCTATTTGAGTTTGACATCATCAGACTAGAAGATCTCAAAGTGCTTTCTAGTTCTAAATACTATAAAACCTGTAAGAATGTCACCACCATATTAAGGGTGGGGCTAGGAAAACTAAGGCCATAGATTATTTTATTTGATACAGGGAGGGGGGATGCTGATGCTAAGATGGAGATGATCTAAAAGATGGAGGACAATTCTGGACACTCATTTGATGAAATTGATCTTTCCTGTCTTGTGACTGACAGTCTAATTCGCTTTAATATTTCCATGGGGATGGACCCCTTTAACCCTTTATAATCTGGCCTCCATCCTCACCACTCAACTGAAACTACTCTTTCTCATGTTACTAATGATTTCTCTTACCTGTTAAATCCAATGGGTTTTTCTTAATACCATTCTACTTCACCTTTCTGCAGTTTTTGACCTTGCTGACTTCTTGCTATAGGTGTTACTCCAAAGTTCTATCTGGAGCTTGCCTTTTCTTTCTCTATACTTTCTTTTGGCTTTAGATACTAGGAGTTCAATTATCTCAACAAAGTTGATTCTCAAATATATAATCTAGCTCTAATCTCTTTCCCAAACTCCATTCTCCTCCTAGTTTTCACATTGGCATAGCGAATGGCATATCAAAAGTGGAATTCATTTTCTTGCCACCTAAACCCACTCCTCCATATTCTCCTATTTCTTTTGAGGGTACTACTATCATTGGTGAAGTGGATAGAGTGTGACCCCTGGCCAAGTCACTTAACTATGTTTATCTTGGTTTCCTTGTCTGTAAAATGATCTGGAGAAGGAAATGGCAAACCACTCCAGTATCTTTGCCAAGAAAACCCCAAATGGGGTCACAAAGAGTCAGATATAACTGAGAAATGACTGGAAAACAACAACTTTCTGGTCTCTTATTAATTTTACAACCTTCCAGTCTTCCCGCCTAGGCACCATCCTCAACATAGCTGCTGAAATAATCTCCCACAGGTCTGGGACTAATCATGTCATTCCCCTGCTCAAAAATCTTTCCTCTAGGACAGGAATTCTTAACCTATAGTCTGTGAACTTTAAATAAATTTTTGATAACTATTTAAATGTAGTTAGTGGTCTTTGTAATTCTATTTTATATTCATGTTTGTACATACATAATAAATATAGAAAAAATAAACAAGTTCAAGGCAATTTTTTGCTAGTTACTGATGGGAAGGCCCTGGTAGCTGTTGTGTTTATGTTTGTATTTGTGTATATGTGTGTGTGTGTGTGTGTACTTGGGGTCAGGGGAGATCAGAAAAAGCCTCTTATAGAAGGTAGTACTTGAGTTAAGATTTGTCTGCGGGCCACCCTTGTCCCCAGAGTGTCACTCTTTTCTGTCCTTCACTCCTCTCCCGTTTTAACATACTTCTACCCCATCATACCTACATCAACCCAGCGATTACAAATGCTCAATTGCCATTGTTCAAACCTCCTTCTCCATCTTCCAAAGACTGCTTCCCAGCCTTCATTCTATCTAATTCTATCTAATCACTTTTCACCTTTTCCAAAGCCAAGATCTTTAAGTAGTGAAAGGATTTTCCCAGCCTTCATAACCCAGCCCCCTCAAATGCTCACTCTAAAGCTGCTCAGCCTTTCCACTGTGCTCTCTGGAATCCTTGCTCCAATAAGCAACAAACTAGAGTTCATCTTAAAACTTTTACTTTTTTGCTTACTTTATCTTTTTGCACTCACTGAAACCTGACATTGTCCTGATGACACAATTTCCCTGGCTTCCTTGTTAGCACTGGTTGAATTTTCACTCATTCACCCAGATTCCCTGGTTGTGGTGAGAGAGTTGGATTACTTCTTGCTCTGCATTACCATGTTGGGGCTCTTCCTCTACTACTGTCAATCGGTACCCTCTTCTGCTTTGAGATTTATTTAATATGGGTTTAATAGCCTTATCAGGTTTCTGGTAGCTGTTTTCTACAGACTTCGATATTCTCCTTCCTTCCTCAATGAGTTCAGTGTCTAACAGTCTTTCTCTTCTTCTCAACTCCTGCTCTCATACTAGGGACTTCAACAAATATATTGACACTCCCTCAAATATCCTAACCTTCTAATTCCTCATCTTACTCATTTCCCATGACCTATTCCTCCATCCTACTACACACATACAGAGATGTTCATGCCTTTGATCTTGTTATCACCCACATATGTTCCACATCCATGTTCATGATCTCTGAAATTCCTTTATCTGATCATAATCTGTTGTCATTCCACTTCTCTCTCTGTCTTATAAATCCAAACCCTGTTCTTCATCCTTGCTATGACCTTCAGTATCTTTTTTTCCCAGGCCATCACTCCTACACTATCTTCTTTTCCCTGTCTTGACCCCCTGGTGAACCAGTTCAGTTTTACACATCTGCACTGCCTTTGTTCCTACTCAGGGAGCTGGAGAAATATCACAAAATATGCTGACTAGGTCCACTTCAAGTTTATGTTATATGATCTCAATTGGATTCTCACTACAGCAGGGCACTCCTCTTACACTTCCACAATTAGTTTACTATCCCATTTGCAACAGTGGCTTTTCCAAATCTTTTCATTCCTTCTCAAGCCTTCCATAGTGCTCCCTTCTGTATCCTGAGAACCTTCACCTGAGTACCTTGCTTTATATTTCTTTTTCTTTTTGCCTTAAATTTTGTTTTATTTAATCCAATTTAGTAGACAATTAACGTTTTCCACCAACTCGGGTCACAGAAACTTTGACAGGCTTCACAATTTTTTGTTTAGGTGCTGCCTTTGTAGGAGCCTTAGCAGCAGATGCAGCTGTCTTCTTTGTTGCTCGCTTATCTTTTTTTTGCTTCCTTGGCAGCCCTGATGGCTTGTTCTTGTTGGGCCTTTCTAACTTCAGGTTTCTGGTTCCTCTTGGCCATTATATCAGCAAGAGAAGCCCCAGTGATGGCCCTCTGGAATTTGACAGCCCGGCGTATCCTTTTCTTTTGAATCTCTTCTGACTGTCCCTTCTTGTGCTTTCTTTTATACAGGAGAGTCCAATTGATCTGCCGGGAGTTCCTCTTTGAAAGGAATGCAGACTTGCATTTTGCATTCAAAAATTGGAAAACCTTCCCGTCTGCACAGGCATAGTGCCTCCCGTGACCTGGGTAGATCTTGTACCCACTGAAGCTGCACAGCTCGACCTTCATGGCTGCAAGTGGGATGAAGATGGTGAAGAGGAAGAGCCTTGCTTTATATTTCACTGAAAAAAGATGAGACAATTTACAGAGTGCTTTGTTTTCTTCCTCTTCGTCTCACTTCACTCAAATGCCTTCTGCCTTCTCATTCACCTATTTCACAGAAGAGGTGGCATTTCTCTTTGCTAGTACAAACCTTCTACATGTACAAGTGATCCCATTAAACTCTGTCCTCTTCAGCAGATTGCCCCTTCTGTCATCTCCACTCTCACGCTTATCTTCAATCGCTCTTTGTCTATTGGCTGCTTTCCTACGAACATGCCTGTGTCTCCAAAACCCTACTTAATCTGTGTATCCCTGCTAGCTATTGTCTGGTATCTCTCCTCCCTTTTGTAGCTAAACTCCTGGAGAAGGCTGTCGACATTCAGTTATCAAATTGGTTTTCCTAAAATTCAGATCTTACTTTATCCCTCCCTATTCAATAAATTTCAGTGTCTCCATTCTACTCCCAGGATCAAATATGAAATCCTCTGGTTTTCAAAGCCCCTTATAACCTGGCCCCTTTCTACTTTTCTAGTCTTCTTACACATTACTCCCCTCTGTGTAATCAGCCATCTAGTGACACTGGTCTCATTGCTATTCCTCACATGTAACACTCTATCTCTCAGCTTCTAGACTCTTCATTGGCTGTCTTCCATTCCTGGAATTCTTCCCCTTCTCCTCTCTGCCTCCTGGTTTCCCTCAAGTCTCAGCTAAAACCCTGCCTTCTAGAGGAAGGCTTTTCTAGTCCTCCTTAATCTTTTTTTTTTTAAATTTATTTTTAATATTTTTAGTTTTCAGCATTGATTTTCACAGGAGTTTGAATTACAAATTTTCTCCCCATTTCTACCCCCCCCCACTCCAAGATGGCATACACTCTGGTTGCCCTGTTCCCCAG
>JAQQSZ010019008.1:0-10454 GCA_028646595.1 Phalanger gymnotis | reverse complement strand
GAGTTCCAAATTTTTTTCCTCCCTCCTCTCCTCTTTTCCTAAAATGGTAGGCAATTTGATATAGGTTATATATGTGCAATTATATAAAACCTATTTCCATATTAGTCACAGTTTTGAAGGAAGAAAGAGACCAAAAGGAAAAAAAAAACATGAAAAAAAAATAAAGTAAGTGAAAAAAATATGCTTCGATTTGCATTCAGAGTCCGTCAATTCTTTATCTGGATGTGGATGACATTTTTCATCACGAACCCTTTGTCCTTGTCTTGGATCATTGCGTTTCTGAGAAGAGCTAAGTTATTCATAGTTAATCATCATGCATTACTGATATCGCGTGCGATGTTTTCCTGGTTCTGATCATTTCGCCGTGCATCAGTCCATACAAGTATTTCCAGGTTTTTCTGAAATCTGCTTGCCTGTCATTTCTTGTTGCACAATAGTGTTCCATTACATTCGCATATCACAACTCGTTCAGCTCTTCCCCAATTGATGGGCCTCCCCTCAATTTCCAATATTTTGAGGCCACAAGAAGGGCTGCTATAAATATTTTTGTATTTTTAGGTGCTCTTCCCTTTTTTAATGATCTCTTTAGGATGTAGACCTAGTAGTGGTATGGCTGGATCAAAGGGTATGTACAGTTTGGTTGCCTTTGGGCATAGTTCGAAATTGCTCTCCAGAATGGTTGGATCAGTTCACAACTCCACCAACAGTCTAGCTGCCCTTTTCCAATGGAACCTATGGATTTACTGAACTCGCATGGTCACCTGAGCCTTCCCAGCAGAATGCTCATTTTCCTGAGATCAAGAAATAATAAACCCAAAAGAAACATAGGTTCCACTTGCCCAACTTGGCAGTTGGAGGAAGGGAGAGGAGCGGAGAAAAATGAAGATAATTACCTCTCATTGATCTGGCAGCTAGTTCCCAGCAGCCTTTGCCTCAATTCCCACCAAGAAGGAAAGGAGAGACAGGCTGTAGGAGACCTTTTGAAGCACCCTCAATTCCAAGGTCATTGGTTCTTCAGGCTCCGAAGCCAATTAGAACAAGTACCATCTACTTTGTCACAAACGACTTGGAAACAGACTTCCAATGCTCCACCTGTGGAACTGGGGCTAGGCAGGCAATAGCATGGGATGCTCTGCAGAATCTCTAGAGAAGAACAAACTGAGGCATGCTCTAAGAACTTGGCTCTTGTCGGTTGGACCCCCATTAGAAGGGGAAAGAGCAGAAGCAGGGAGGCCACTTGGGGATCTGCTGTAATAGACTAGGTGAAAGGTGAGGAGGAACTGAACCAGGGTGGGGGCTCTCACTTTGCTACTCTGGGTCTCAGTTTCCATCTTTATGTGATATAGAAGAGGGTCCATGAAACCATAAGATCAGAAAGAGAGAGCTTGAAGGGACCTAAAGAATCATCAAGCCCAAACCCTCTCTAATTGGACCGATGAGGAAACTGAGGCCCAGGCAAGGCTGGTGAGTTGCCCAAGCTTATATAGGTGGTAAGCATGAGAGGTGAGGCTTGTTTTTCTTTCTTTATGAAAATATTTTTATAATTAACTTAATAAACACTAAAGAAAATGGGCATTTAAACAGTAAAACAGAAAAAAACAAGACTGGACATGAACCTGCAAATTTTTATGAGGTCTAGCTTGCTTTTCTTTTTAATTAGATAATAAATTCAATCTGTGGCTTTCAAAGTTGTCATGCTTGTTTATGATTCTGCTTGGCTTTCCTTCTCTTTCTCTCTATCTCTTGGTCTCTCTGCCTTTGTGTCTCTTCCCACCCCGACTTTCACAGAAAAATGAAGTCCTTGTAACAATATGTAGCTGTCCTCTCTGTCTGTCTTTCTCTCTGTCTGTCTATCTATCTATCTATCTATCTATCTATCTATCTATCTATCTATCTGTTCGTGTCTGTCCATCTCTCTGTCTGTCTATCTATCTATCTATCTATCTATCTATCTATCTATCTATCTATCTATCATCTATCTATCTATCTATCTATCTATCTATCTATCTATCTATCTAATCTATCTGTCCGTCCAGCCGTCTGTCTAATCAAACAAAACAAATTCCCACATTGGCCAAGCCCTTAAAGTCTGTGTCATTTTGTACTCTGAGCCCATTGCCTCTCTCTGGGGGGTGGGGGAGGAGCGTGCTTCATTATCATTCCTCTGGAATCACGGGGAATCACTATATTGAATCACTATATAGAGAGTTTTCGAATCTTTCCAAGTCGTTTGTCGTCACCTGAGTTCAAATCCAGCCTGACATTTTTTAAAGACAAATCAAGTAAGCCTCAGTCTCCTCGTCTGTAAAATGGGGATACTAATTAGCCGCTGCCTCCCAAAGTTGTTATGACAACCAAATGAAGTTCTATCTTACTGGAATCCTTCCCCAACTTCTCTCGGTTCCAGCACCTTCCCCTTTAATTAATCCCTTTTGTTGTCGTTCAGTCATTCCCAACTCTTTGTGACCCCATCAGCCATACTGTCTGTGGGATTTTCTTGGCAAAGATCCTGGAGTGGTTTGCTATTTCGTCCTCTACTGGATTAAGGGAAACGGGGTTAAGTGAATTGCCCAGGGTCAGTAAGTGTCTGAGGCTGGATTTGAACTCGGGTCTTCCTGACTCCAGGCTTCGCGCTTCCTTCGCTGAGCCACCTAGCTGCCTCTAGTGTACAACTCGATTTGTATATATTTGTTTGCGTGTCATCTGCGGTACTAGATTGTGAGCCCCTTGAGGCCAGGGGCTGTCTCTTCCCTCTCTTTGTGTCTCCGGCGTTTAGCCCAGTGCCTGGCACAGAGCAGGGACTTGATACATGTTTACCAATTGATTTATATTTGTAAAGCGCTCTGTAAGCCTTAAAGCACTGTCTACGTGCTATTTCCTCTTCTTCTTGTATAAATTGTCCTGGTTCGGCTCATTCTCTCCCACATTCATCCGTTCGAGTCTTCTCCGGTCTCTTTGAAACGATCCCTTCTGTAATTCCTTGAAGGTATCATAGGATCCCATTACATTCACATACCAAAATTCATTGAGCCACTTCCCAATCGATGGGCATCCCTTTGGTTCGTAATTCTTTGCCACAAAAGGAGCAGGAGCTGTTATAAACAGTTTGAGTGCGTGTGGGTGTTTTCTTTGATCTCATTGGGGGAGCGCTATCTCTGGGCCAGAGGGGGCTCACAGTTTAGTTACTTCGGGGGCAGGGTTCCCAATTGCTTTCCAGCATCTAAGACCATTCATAGTTTTACCAAGAGTGAATTAGCACACTCAGGCAGGATTTGAAGCCAAGTCTCTGACTCTGTAGCTAGGGATCTTTACCGAACTGGTGTCTTAATATCCTCCCTGTAGGAGTCAGTGACTCTTTCTCCCACTTTCTGCTGTGTCCATTCCAGGGACAGCCTCTAGGGGAGAGAAGTGACCTTAGGGGAACAGCCCAGGAAAGGTTCCAGGATGTTCCAAAGCCTCATTACCACGTTTTCAGGTATGGGAAGCCCGGCGCTTTTTTGGCTCACGCAGGCTTTCCTCCAAAACCACCGACTCTCTTGCATGTGTGTGAGATGCACAGCCTTCCCAGGAGAAACTCCCAGGCTAGAGACAGCGTCCCGGTGTCCGTCTCTGCAACCAGTGCACTGGAAAGTGTGAGCCGGAGGCCTGGAAGAGGGCCACTGGGAGCAAGTGTTGGAAAGAGGAAAGGGAAGGGCAATGCAAGGATGTGGCTGAGTGATGATGCAGAAGGCGGTCCCTTCACGTCGGAGGAAATTCAGAATGAGTAAGTGAGCTCCGATGCTTCTCTCTCCCTTCAGTGGGAGCAAACCCAGAGGGGCTTTAAAAACATTTTCTTTAATACAAGTTAACATTTATCTTGTTGGCAGGGCCTTATCTCTCCCTTGGATCTCCTTGAAACCATTGGAAAATATTAAGACTTAATACAGTAAAGGATACATACACCATGAGATAATTCTCTCCTTTTTATTAAAGAACCCTGGTTGAGCAAGCTGGACTAAGTAAAGCTGGAAGGATTCTGAAGAATGGGTAATGGGGAATGGGCCCTGGACTCCACGATGTGGAGGAAAGACTTGTGGGCTTGTGAGAAGGAGTGAGGGGTGACATTGGCCCCTAAAGTCAGGAGACCTGGGGTTAGCTGCTGGAAGGTCCTTCCCTTCCCTAGGACGCTGAGAGATGGACTGAATAGTGTGCTAAAGTGGAAAGATCACTCCTCCTAGACTCTGAAGATCTGGGTTCAAAAACTGCCTCTTATGACTACTGTCTATGTGAACTTGAGGAAAATCACTTAGCCTGACTCAGTTTCCTCATCTGCCAAATGAGTGGGGCAGACTGAATGCTCCTTTAGGTCCTTTCCAGGCCTAGAGCTGTGATCCCAGGAGGGCTAAGATGCCTTCCAGCTCTTGTCATCTAAGATTCAAGAATTCAGAAGATGGGGAGAGGCTTTTCCTTCAATTCCTGTTATGTGTCAGCTTGTTGGCAGCCCCCTCTGGGGCTCCTCATGAGTCCCTGGACTGGCTTCTGGCCAATTCTCACTCCTACTATCTTTGAAAATAGGTTAAGACTCAAATCTGCCATAGATTTTAAGCTGGAAGCAATGGCTAGCAACCAATACTCTCATTTTATGGGTAAAGAAATTGGAGCCCAGAGAGGTTGTGTCTTGGCTAAGGTCACATAGCTAGCAGTCTGTGAAATGAGACTAAGAGTCATGTCCCCTGACTCCAAACCTAGGACACTTTCTACTGTGCCATGCAGGTGTGGTCCTACTTGGAGATGGGAGGGAGGGCTAGGAACTCCAGACTGTCTTCCTTGTCTCAATGGGAGGTAAGAATGCTGTGACCACTTGGATTTAGGGGGTAGCAAGGCAGATTTCTTATTTCGCAAGTATTACCCTAGTTACCAATCCCTCTTCAATACACATTTTCCACTCCAGTGGGGTCATTCATCTCATTCTCCATCAATCAATCATTCAGTTAGTCAATCAACAAACGTTTGTTTAGTGCTTACTAGGCTCTTAAGAGCCTACAAAAATGAGAGCAATTGCTGATTTCCATGAGTGGTTAGAATAGATATTCTCCTCCAGAAGTTCCCCTACACTGAATGAAATCACAAGTTTGGACCAAAAAAAGAACTACAAACAAATTCTAAAACTCTAAATAGCTGATGTTTATAATACACTTTATGTCTGCTTCCTCATTTGACTCTGAGATAGAGGCTCACTTTATAAATGAACTACAGAGAGAGTAAAGGATTGGCCCATCCTCACTCACCAATAAATGTAAGAAGTGGGACATACACCCAGATGTCTCCAGCAGCCTTTCTCCCACTCCATGCAGTCTCTGTGTTAGAGGTAGCACGTAGCATTGGGTAGAGGGTATCCTACCCTCCAACAAGGCTGTTCTGAATATCGTGTGACCTGTGGTTCCACCTGAATAAACATGCTACGCATCCACCTCTCTCTCTAGCTTTCTCTTCAAGGAAGGCTCTAGGGCTGGGCCCACAGTCCCTCCACAATGACTTCCTGAATGAATGGGTCACTTACAACTTCAGGGAATAGACTGGGGATGAGCTGAAGCTGAGGGAGTAGTTCTTTGGAGTCCCTAGCTCTGCATATGAGCCAGAGCAGGGTTAATCTCAGCCTACGTGCTGGCCCTTTCTCTCCTCCTGAAGCAAGGGACATTCTGATATTTGTACCTTTGAGGAAAGGACAGAGATTTCCATGGTCATGGGCTTGCAGCCAAGGGTGAGCATGGATGGATTCTCTCCAGTACTTTTCTTTCTTTTCTCAAATCCTTTTGGGAAGTTTGCTTTCTGTGTCCTGGGAATATCCAGCTCCCTGGAGGGCTGGAGGGTGGACCGACCTCAAACCAGCGCCTCTTCCTCTGATGCTGGGAGCAGCCCCCTGCTTTCTGAAATGACATCAACTCGGGACGAGCTCACCCTGCACATGACTGACTCGTTACGTGCTGGAATGAAATGATTTCCAGTGGAGCAGAGGGTGGAGGAAATGGGCCCTTGGTGAGTCAGGGACTTCTGAAATATAGAATTCCTGCCTCTGACAGACTCAAGTGTGTCCAGGTCTCAGCTCTCCCGCTCACCGGCTCTCCTGCTGCCGCCTCTGGGTTTCGTTGGATGTAGGCACATCTGGAAGACTCTGCTGGATATTCTTCCCTGCTGGACTCAAAGGCAGGCAGGAAGGCCAGGCACCAGCATTTAATGTATATTTACTAAGTAGCAAGCATTGCTAAGCACCAGGAATACAAAAGCAAACAAAAAGAAAGTCATTCCTCTCAAGGAGCTTATATTCTAGTGGAGGAAGACAGCACATAAAAGAGCTATGAAAGAGGAGGGAGAGGTAAGACCCCAGCTGGGGCCTGAGGCTGAAGCCTAGGGAGTCAGAAACACAAGCAGCCGGAGTAGAAAGCAGAGTGGCTTGACCATGAAACAGAGACCCTAGGAAGGAGCTCCCCAATGGGAAAAGGAGCTGATGTGGTGGAGGGCTGTTTGTGAATGAGAGGCTGAAGGAAATTCAGGGTGGGAAGGTAGCTGAGAAGATTGCTGCTTCTGGTCATTGCCAGGCAATGATCCCCTGGGAAAGAATTTGAGAGTTTCTCTCTGCTTTTAGCTTTGGCTTCAGCTGGAGACTACCACCCAGGTTCTACCTCTTCCTCCACAAAGAAACTATGGGCTCTGCCATTTTTCTATTAAAAAAAAACACCAAAATTCTATTTTTTCTATTAAAAAAATCTTTCTCTCTCTCTCTCTCTCTCTCTCTCTCTCTCTCTCTCATAAAGGTCATGTCTCCTTTGACTTAAAACAGGGAGGCTTAAACTATAGCCCCCTACCTTTTTTGAGGGGGGAAGACAATTGGGGTTAAATGACTTGCCCAAGGTCACACAGCTACTAAGTGTGTCAAATGTCAGAGGCCAGATTTGATCTCAGGTCCTCCTGACTCCAGGGCCAGTGCTCTACTCACTGCACCACCCAGCTGCCCATAAGTTCTTCTTCTTCTTAACTTATTTTAAATTAAATTAAACTTTTTTCAGTGATCAAAAATCTATTTCTCTTTTTCCCACTCTCCCCAATTTAAAAACAAAAGCAAATGCTTGCAATGAATTCATATACTCAAGCACAACAAATCCCTGACCTTGGCAACGTCTGACATGGCACTTGGAGCCTGTTGCCTCTCTGGGAAGCACGCTTCATCGGCCCTTCCTAGTTGGTCACAGCCATGGCCTTTTAACAAGTTATCAGACTAGGAAAAAACCCCTTTCCCTGTGCCGTGACAAGGGTCTATCAGTCCAATCAAAGTGGTTATTTTTATAGTTTTTTTTCTTTCCTAAAGGAGAGTCCTCTTCACGGAGGTCATGCTTTTTGAAACATCGAAGAATTGGTAGATTTATTTTTTTTAAATCTGAGCCAGTCATTAATTTTTACCCTAAGTACAAATGAGGATGAACAAGGAAAAGTGACTTTCCTAAGGTCACACACATGCTGTGCTTTCTAGAGCCCAGATTTAGACCAGGGTCTTCTGCATGCTGTAGTGCACGGGACCCTGGATTTGGAGTCAAGAAGACCGCGGTTCAAATCCAGTCTAAGAAAGTCACTGGAGTTCCCTAGCACTCCTTTGCTTCCTCTCTAAAATAAGGAGGTTGGAGCTGATGACCTTCTCTAAATCTAGAATTCTCTGACTCCTGAAGGTGAAGAGCCCCGGCAGCAGTGGGAGGCTGGGAGCGGGGGAGAGGGGTACGTTTCTTGATTCAGATCTTGGACTGAGACTGAGAGCCGAGGCCACTGCTGAGGCTTCCATAGACCCAGCCCGGCATCAGCGCCTGTTTTCAAGAGCAGAGCCGTGGCGATGATTTCCTAGCTCTCACCCATTCAGTCTCCCTTGTAATTATAACTCATTGTTCCCCCGACTTCCTCTTGCAGAGGACACGGTCTCTCCTGGGTAAGCAAGGCTCAGGGTCAGTCCTGCAGGGCCGCTCTTTACTTTTGTTCTGGGATTCCACTCTGCCGGCTTCACTCTCCCTCCCCTCCAAGCTGCTTCAAGTCTGTCTTTGACTGATGACTTGCCTGAGGGCCAAATCCTGTCCCTGGAGAGCTGAGAGTCACTTAACATCTTGCTTATTTCCCTGTGAAAAGAACTGACTGCTCGCCACCCAGTCCATCATCGGCCATCCCGAACTCTGCCCTGGAAATTTGTTGCACAATGGAAAACCCTGTAGTCCTTTCTCTTCCCAGACCACTTCTTCCTTGAGATCAGCTTTCAAACAGACACGGGCTGGAACCGACCAGTCAATCTATAAGCTTTTATTTGGCACTCTCTATATCCCAGATGCTGTGCTAGGAAATAACTAACAAAATTCAATATAAAAATAAGATTAGATTTGAAACTGTTTCATCTGAATTCCATTGAAAAAAATGAAAAAAAATTAAATATTGATGATGGAAGCAACAACAGAATGATCTCAGTTTTGCAAAGCATTGCTTGCCTTTCCCCTCTTCTCACTGCAGCAATCCTGTGTGGTTGCGTTGAGTTCGACTCTTCATGAGCTCATTTGGGATTTGGGTTTTTTTGGCAGGATACTGGCACTTCCTTCTCCAGCTTATTTTACAGATGAGGAAACTGAGGCAAATGGGGTGAAGTGACTTGCCCAGGGTCACTCTGTCTGAGGCCAGATTTGAATTCAGGTCTTCCTGACTCCAGACCTAGCACTCTATCTACTGTGCTACCCAGCTGCCCCTGTCCTATGACATACGTATTGTAATTATGATTAAAGCATCCATATGGTACAGATGAGGAAAATGAGGCTCAGTGGAATTAAGTTACTTGGCTGTGGTCACTGTCCAGTGGTTGAGGTGGGATTTGAACCCAGGTATCTGCTGACTGTAATTCAGGAAACTTCCACTGTATGCCACTACTCTAAAGAAAACTTTCTTAGAAAAGGAATTTCTGATTTTCATACATTTTTTGAAAACTATAGATGACTATGAGAGAGGGGAGAGGGGCAAGGGAGAGGGAGAGAGAGAGAGAGAGAGAGAGAGAGAGAGAGAGAGAGAGAGAGAGAGAGAGAGAAGCATCAGTTGGTGAGCTCCAAGCATCACGGAAGTAAAAGATGTTGGACCTAGTCCAAAGACAGACTATTCAGAGGCAGTGTGGTCCAATGCATTGAGCAGAGTTGCAACTAAGGTGAGGAAGGTGTCACCAGGTGCTAACATTACATGGAGTGGGACGCTATCCCCTGACTCATTGTCCTCATGGACAGCTCTGTCACACAGTCCTAGGCCTTAGGAACTTTTAGAGTTCCATTGCTGTGGCACCCTTCTCCCGGGCTCTTCCTCCACACCAAACTTTGGAGACCTTGGGCAGAACTGCCTCTGGAGAATGGGCCACCACTGTCATGGCTCGGCTCTATCTGGGGAGAACTGTCCTCTATTGTACCTACTCTCTTCTATCTCCTATTCCACTGAATTGCCTTCAGGCTCTAGGGCTGAATTTGGAGTCAGAAAGACTCAAGTTCAAATCCCACTTCTGATAGAATCACGGAGTCAGAGATTTCAAGCCATTACAGTTACTGAGTCTAACCCCCTCATTTTATATTTGAGAGGAATGAAACTAAAGAGGTTGAATGATTTGTGAAAGCTCACACAGCTTGTAAGTGTCTGAGGTGAGATTTGAACCCAGTTCTTCCTCACTCAAATCTAGTGGTCTGTTCACCCACGTGCAGCCACAGGGCAGGTCCCATCACTTCTCTGGGCCTTAATTTCCTTATCCCTACAATGGGGATCAGCATACTTTTGGCACCCCCCTCCCCCACAGGGGTCATAGGATTCGACAATACCTTGCAAAAATTAGCTGTTGTTATGACTTGGCCAAGTCACAAATTGGTGGACATTGGTACTGGTCCAATACACTGGTCTGACTGCATTGTTATTACCTAAGTGACCTCAGGTAAGACATTCACCTCTCTGGGTCTTTGGCTTGTCATCTGTAAACGAAGGGGTTGGTTCCTGTGTTCTCTATGGTGCTCTCCAGCCCCGACATTCTCTGAATCTGCTTGATGGTTATAGGGTTGTAAAGACCACTGATGTCAAGCTGCATGGAACTTTAAGGTCCATTAGAGCAATTCCCCACTCATCTTATAGGCGAAGGAACCAAAACCCAGAGACAGGAAGGGAAGTGAGAATGGCTTCTTTTTTTTTTTTTTAACATTTTTTAAAATTCATTTTAAACTTAAATATAAAACAAGAAAGGAAAAAAAAGAATGTTTCCATGTATACAACAGAACACAAGAGAAGATTCAATATAAAATAATAAACTTCTATTTCACAAAACCTATGCAATAAATCCTACACATTATTTTCAAAGCAACTCAGCTTTTCTATGCTTCCTTCTAGGTTTTCTTTTATTCTCTGCTGCACACTTTTTATTTTTTTGTCCCTCCCCCCCAAGG
>JAQQSZ010019007.1:0-10454 GCA_028646595.1 Phalanger gymnotis | reverse complement strand
CTTTTGCCATTTGAGTTAGTCTATTTTTAAGGTGTTGTTTTCTTCAGTATACTTTTCAGTATTTTTTTGAGTCTCTTTTAGCAAGTCGTTGACTTGTTTTTCATGGTTTTCTCTCATCCTTCTCATTTCTCTTCCCAATTTTTCCTCTACTTCTCAAACTTACTTTTCTAAATCCTTTTTGAGTTCTTCCATGGCCTGAGACCAGTCCATGTTTTTCTTGGAGGTTTTTGTTGTAGGCTCTATGACTTTCTTAACTTCATCTGACTGTATGTTTTGGTCTTCTTTGTCACCAAAGAAGGATTCCAGAGTCTGAGACTGAATCTGGGTGTGTTTTCAATGCCTGGCCATATTCCCCTCCTACTTAATTAACCTTTGAATTTTTCAACGGGGTGTGGCTCCTTATAGACTAAAGAGTTCTATGTTCCACACTTGGGCGGATGCGCTGCCTAACCAGCACTGGAACCCCCTACCTGGACTGGGCTTAAATCTTCAGCAGGCTGTCCTTCTCTGATCAGCCACTTAATTCCTCCCACCTGGTGGGCCTGGGGCCAGAAGCAACTGCAGCCTAGTTCTAAAGCTGCCCCACCTCTGCTGCCCCAGGGGCAGTGGCCGAACTGAAAAACTCAGTCACACAGCTTTTCCCACTAACCTTCTCTGATGTCTTTGCTCTTTGTGGGTTGAGAGGTCTGGTAGATGCCACAGCTCAGTAATTCAGGATGCCAGGGCACTGTCCGCTCGTCTCCTGGTCTGGTAGGTCCACGTCTGGTCTGTTCCCTCCTCGCGTGCTGGGCTCTGCTTGGCTCAGCTCTGCTCCCCTGAGCTGGGGGCTGGGAGCTCTGTGTGGGACAGACCTTACCCAGAGACCATCCAGGCTGTCCTGGGCTGGAGCCCTGCTTCCCTCTGCCACTTTGTGGGTTCTGCAGCTCTAGAATTGGTTCAGAGCCAATTTTTTTATAGGTTTTTGGAGGGACTTGGTGGGGAGCTCACACCAGTCACTGCTTCCCAGCCGCCATCTTGGCTCTGCCCACTTTCAACATTGCTTAAGACACAATAGTATTCTCTTACATTCGTATACCATAGTTTGTTCAGCCATTCCCCAATTGATGAGTATTCCTTAATTTCCTATTCTTTGCTAACACAAGAGGTGCTATAAATACTTTTTTACATATACTTCTTTTCCCTTGTTCTTTGATGTTTTAGGGTATGGGCATAGTAGTTGCATAGTTGAGTCAAAGGCTATGTACAGTTTAGGATCTTTTGGGGTATACTCCCAAATTGGTAGGACCCTGAGCCATGCTTAATTGAAAATGCTTTACTTCTATATGTTCTGGTACCACACTCACTGGGTGCATTTTCACTCCTCCTCTCCCACAGCTGCAGCCCCAGATCCTATCTGGTCAGCATTGCTACACCTAGTATCTGGAAACAATGGAGTTAGGGTGGTCCTTCAATCTTCTCCCACTCAGCATTGTGATCCTCATGCTGGGTGAGATGAGCTGAAAGTTCCAGAGTCCTAGTTTCCTTCCCTGGGGGCAGCTCCATGGAAGTTCTAGAATAAGAAGGTAAAGCAGAAATAGGAAAACAATTCTGCCATTCACCACCTAAAAGTGAATGTAGGAGAAAGCCTTATAAGAATGTCATAGCCAAATTTCACCATTCCCAGTTTAAGGAGAAAACATTGTCAGCAACAACAAAAACAATTTGTACTGTGGAATTGTGGAATTACAAACAGGATTTCACAAGATCTAGCACTTCTACATTAAAAGACCATAGGTTTTGGAATATTAAATTTCTTTTTTTGAAATTCTTTTTTAAAATAAATCATTATTTATTTATTTATGCATTTATTTAATATTTTTAGTTTTCAGCATTAATTTTCAAAAGAGCTTGAATTACAAATTTTCTCCCCATTTCTATGCTTCCCCCCAGTCCAAGATGGCATATATTCTGATTGCCCTGTTACCCAATCAGCCGTCCCTTCTGTCACCCCACTCCTCCTATCCCTTTTTCCCTTACTTTCCTGTAGGCAACATAGATTTACATGCCCCATTGCCTGTATATCTTATTTCCTAGCTGTATGGAAAAACTTTTTTTTGAACTTCTGCTTTTAAAACTTTGAGTTCCAAATGCTCACCCCTCTTCTCAACCCACCCTCCCTAAGGAGGCAAGCAATTCAACATAGACCACATGTGTATCATTATGCAAAACCTTTCCACAATATTCATGTTGTGAAAGACTAACTATATTTTGCTCCTTCCTGTCCTATACCCCCTTATTCAATTTTCTCCCTTTACCCTGTCCCTCTTCAAAAGTGTTTGCTTTTGATTACCTCCTCACCATATCTGCTGTCCCTTCTAACATCTCCTCCCCCTTTTCATCTCCTTCTTCCTTCTCTCCTGTGGCGTAAGACATCTGGTTGAATGTGTATTTTATTCCCTCCTCAGGTCAAATCTGATGAGAACAAGATTCACTCATTCCCCTCCCAACAGAACTACTTTTTCTTGCCACTTTTATGTGAGATAATTTAGCCCATTCTGTGTCTCCCTTTCTCCGTCTCTCAATATAGTCCTCTCTCATCTCTTAATTTGATTTTTTTAGATTTCATCCATTCATATTCAACACACCCTGTGCCCTCTCTCTCTCTCTCTCTCTCTCTCTCTCTCTCTCTCTCTCTCTCTCTCTCTCTCCATATATATATATATATATATATATATATATATATATATATATATTCCCTTCAGCTGTGCTAATACTGAGGTGTCATGAATTATTCACTTCATCTTTCCATGCAGGAATGTATACAAAACAGTTCAACTTTAGTAAGTCGCTTATGATTTCTCTTTCTGGATTACCTTTTCATGATTCTCTTGATTCTTGTGTTTGAAAGTCATATTTTGTATTCAGCTCTGGTCTTTTCACTGAGAAAGCTTGAAAGTCCTCTCTGTTACTGAAAATCCATATTTTGCCTTGGAGCATAATACTCAGTTTTGCTGGGTGTGTGATTCTTGGTTTTAATCCTAGCTCCATTGACCTCCGGAACACCCTATTCCAAGCCCTTTGATCCCTTAATGTAAAAGCTGCTAGATCTTGCGTTATTCTGATTGTGTTTCCACAATACTCAAATTGTTTCTTTCTGGCTGCTTGCAGTATTTTCTCCTTGATCTTGGAGCTCAGGCATTTGGCAACAATATTCCTAGGAGGTATCTTTTTGAGATATTTTCAGGGAATGATAGGTGGATTCTTTCAATTTCTATTTTGCACTGTGGCTCTAGAATATCAGGGCAGTTCTCCTCGATAATTTCTTGAAAGATGATATTTAGGCTCTTTTTTTGGTCATGGCTTTCATGTAGTCCAATAATTTTTAAATTATCTCTCCTTGATCTATTTTCCAAGTCAGTGGTGTTTCCAATAATATATTTCATATCGTCTTCCAGTTTTTAATTCTTTTGGTCCAGTTTTCTAATGTCTTGATTTCTCATAAAGTCATTAGCTTCTGCTTACTCCAGTCTAATTTTTAAGGTAGTATTTTCTTCAGTGGTCTTTTGGACCTCCTTTTCCATTTGGCTAATTCTGCCTTTCAAGGCATTCTTCTCCTCATTGGCTTATTGGAGCTCCTTTTCCATCTGAGTTAGTCTATTTTTTATGGTGTTATTTTCTTCAGCATATTTTGGGGTATCCTTTATCAAGTCATACACTTGCTTTTCATTGTTTTCTCTCATCCTTCTCATTTCTCTTCCCAATTTTTCCTCTACTTCTTTAACTTGCTTTTCCAAATCCTTTTTGAGCTCTTCCATGGTCTGAGACCAGTTCATGTTTTTCTTGAAGACTTTTTGGTATAGGCTCTTTGAGTTTGTTAACCTCTTCTGGATGTATGTTTTGGTCTTCTTTGTCACCAAAGAAAGATTCCAAAGTCTGAGTCCAAGTCTGAGTCCATTTTTGCTGCCTGGACATATTACCAGCCAACTACTTGACACTTGAGTTTTTCATCAGGGTATGACCACTTGTAGATTAGAGAGTACTTTGTCCCTAGATTAAGTGGTTGCACTGTTGTTTTCAGAGCTATTTCCACACATCCAGCTCTGCCACAGCAGCACTCCTCCTCCCCCAAGAACCACCTACCTGGACCAGTGTTCAGATCTTAAACAGGTTCTGCACTCCCACTCTGATCTTCCACTCATTTCCTCCTACTGGGTGGGCCTGGGGCCTAAAGCAACTGCTGCTGTAGTTCTTTCCTCCAAGTTGTACCACCTCCATGGCCCCTGGGGTGGTAGCTGAATTGCGAACCCCTTTCATTCTGTCCCCTGCAGCTTTTCCCACTCACCTTCTCTCTGGTCTTTGGTGCTTGTGGACTGAGAAGTCTGGTAACTGCCACAGCTCACTGATTCAGGGCACCATGGCATGATCCATTTGGCTCCAGGTCTGGTTGGTCTGGGTGCAGCCCACGCTGGGCTCTTCTCTGCTCCCTACTCCGTGTGTGACAGACCTCCCCCAGTGACCATCCAGGCTGTCCTGGCCTGGACCCCTGCTTCCCTCTGCTATTTTATGGGTTCTGCAATTCTAGAACTTCTTCAGAGCCATTATTTATAGGTTTTTGGAGGGACCTGGCGGGGGAGCAGGGGAGCTCACTCAGGGCCCTGCTTTCCAGCTGCCATCGTGGCTCTGCCCCCATGGAATATTAAATTTCAAAGAGCAAAAAAGCTGGGGTTGTGACCAAGAATATCTTACCCAGTAAAGTTGAATATAATCCTGAATGAAAAAAAATGTGCATTTGATGAGGTGAAAAACTTTCAGGTATTTGTGAGAACAAAGATAAGAACTCAATGGAAAATTGGATATAAATATTTTATGTTGACCCAGCAATACAACATCTAGGTCTGTATCTTAAAGAGATCACACAGGTGGGAAAGGGACCTGTCCTTACAAAAATATCTATAGCAACTCTCTTGTGGTGGCAAAGAATTGGAAATCAAGAGGATGCCCATCAATTAGAGAATGGCTAAGCAAGTTGTGGTATATGAATGTAATGGAATACTATTGTGCTGTAAGAAATGAAGAGCAGACAGATTTCATAATAACCTGGAAAGACTTATGCGATCTGATGTTGAGCAAGGGGTAAAGAACCAGGAGAACATTATACACAATTATAATAACATGGTATCTGTGATGGCTAAGTTTGATAGCCTTGGCTTTTCTCAGCAATACAAGGTGCAAAGACAGCTCCAAAAGACCCATGAGGGAAAAAGGTATCCACTTCCAGAGAAACAATTATGGAGTCTTAATGGAGATTGATGTAAACTATTTTTTTTTAATTTTTAGTTTAAAACACTCAGTTCCACAAGTTTTGTGTTCCAGATATTCTCCTCCTCTCTCTACCCCCCATCCCAAGACAGCATGTAATCTGATACAGGTTCTACATACACCTACTCGTTAAACTTATTTATATAATAGTCAAGTTGTAAGGAAGCATTATAACCAATGGAATAAAAAATGAGGAAGAAGAAATAAAAGCAAAAAAGAAGTGAAAAAAGGTAAGAAATAGTTTTAACACATCCTCTCCAGCATTTATGATTTTCCTGTTTTGTCATGTTAGACAATCTGACAGGAGGAATGTGATAGCTAAGAGTTGTTTGGCTTGCATTTCTCTAATCAATAGTGATTTAAAGTATTTTTTCATATGGCTATAAATATCTTTAATTTCTTCCTCTGAAAACTGTGTGTTCATATCCTTTGACCATTTCTCAATTGGGGAATGACTTGCAATCCTGTAGATTTCACTCGATTCCCTGCATATTTTAGAGATGAGGCCTTTATCAGAGACAGTGATGTTAAAAATTCTTTCCCAATTTTCTGCTTCTCTCCTAATCTTGATTGCTTTGGCTTTGTTTGCACAAAAACCTTTCAATTTGACATAATCAAAATTGTCCATTTTGCATTTTGTAATGCTCTCTGTCTCTTGTTTGGTCAGAAATTCTTCCTTTCTCCAGAATTCTGACAGGTAAATTATTCCTTGCTCTCTCAAATTACTTATAGTATCAGCCTTTATACATAAATCTTGCACCTATTTTGATTTTATGTTGGTGTATGGTGTAAGATATTGGTCTATGCTTAGTTTCTGCCATACTATTTTCAAGTTTTTTCAGCAGTTTTTGGGAAATAGTAAACTCTTAATCAGAAAATTGGATTCTTTGTGCTTATTAAAGAGTAGATTGATATAGCCATTGACTACTGGGTTTTCTATACCTAACCTATTCCATTGATCCACCACTCTATGTCTTAGCCAGTACTAAGTAGTTTTGATGACTACTGTTTCATAATACAGTTTCATATCTGGTATGGCTAGGCCACCTTCCCTAGCATTTCTTTTCATTTTTCCATTGATTTCTGGAACTTTTATTCTTTCAGATGGATTTTATTATTATTTTATCCATCTCTGTAAAAGGCTTTTTGGTATTTTGATGAGTATGGGTCTGAGTAACTAAATTAAGTTAGGTAAAATTGTCATTTTATTATATTAGCTCAGCCTAACCATGAACAGCTTATATTTTTCCATTTATTTCGATCTTACTTTATTTGTTTAAAAATGTTTTGTAAATTTGTTCATATAGTTCCTGGGTTTCTTTTGGCAGGAAGACTCTTAAATATTTTTCAGTACCTACAGTAACTTTAAAAGGAATTTCTCTGTATATCTCCTGCTGTTGGGCTTTGTTAGTAACATATAGCAATGCCGAGGAGTTATGTGGGTTATTTTATATCCTGCAACTTTGCTAGTAATTTTTTACTCACTTCTCTAGGATTCTCTAAGTGTATCTTCATAGCATCCACACAAATTGATACTTTAGTTTCTTTTTTGCCTCTTCTAATTCCTTCAATTTCTTTTTCTTCTCTTATTGCTAATGCTAACATTTCTAGTACCGAATTGAATAATAGGGGTGATAACGTACATCCTTGTTTCACCCCTCATCTTATTGGGAATGTATCTAGCTTATCCCCATTATATATAATTCTTGTTGATGGTTTTAGGTAGATGCTACTTATGATTTTAAGGAAGACTTCATTTATTCCTATGCTTTCTAGTGTTTTTAATGGGAAAGGGTGTTGTATTCCTGAAAAGATTTTTCTGCATCTATTGAGATAATCATATGGTTTCTTCTACATTTCTTGTTGATATGATCAATTATGCTGGTAATTTTTCTAATATTGAATCACCCTTGCATTCCCGGAATAAATTGTACTTGATTATCGTGTATGATTCTCATGATAAGTTGCTGTAATCTTTTTCTTAATATTTTGTTTACATTTTTGCATCAATATTCATTAGGTTAATTGGTCTATAATTTTCTTTCTCTGTTTTAAGTGTTCCTGGTTTAGGCATTAGTACCATATTTGTGTCATAAAAAGAATTTTGTAGGACTCCTTCTTTGCCTGTTTTCCCAAATAGCTTAAAGTATGGGAATTAGTTGTTCTTTAAATGTTTGATAGCATTCACTTGTAAATCCATCTTGCCATGGAGATTTCATCCTGGGGAAATCATTTCTGGCTTGCTCAATTTCTTTTTCTGAGATGGGATTATTTAGGTGTTTTACCTCCTCTTCTGTTAATGTGGGATGTTTATGTTTTTGCAAATATCCATTCATTTTCCTAAGATTCTCAAATTTATGGGAATACAATTGGGCAAAATAATTCCTAATTATTGTTTTAGGTTCCTCTTCTTTGGAGGTGAATTCATGCTTTTTATTTCTGATGCTGGGAATTGGTTTTATTCTTTCTTTTAATCAAATTGACAAAGGTTTGTCAATTTTCTTGCTTTTTTCATAACACATATTAGATTAATTGTTTTCTTGATTTCAGTTTTATTTCCTTTGGTTTTCAGTGTTTCTAGCTGGTATTAATTGTGGTTTTTCAAATTGTTCTTTTTCTGGGTTTTCCAGTTAAATACCCATTTCATTTATCTCATTTTTCTTTATTTTATTCATGTAAGCATTCCGAGATATGAAATTTCCCCTAAGTACTGCTTTTGCTACATCCCATAAGTTTGGGTATGTTGTTTCTTTATTGTCATTCTATTGAATGAAGTTACTGATTGTATGATTTGTTCTTTGACCCACTCATCCTTTAGTATTAGATTATTTAGTTTCCAATTAATTCTTAGTCTATCCTTGGTCCTTTATTACAAATAATTTTTATTGCACCATGATGTGAAAAGGTTGCATTGAGTATTTCTGCACTGGATTGTGAGGATTTAATGTTCTGCTTGATGGTCAGTTTTTTGTGTAGGTGCCATGTACCTCTGAGCAAAGAGTGTATTTCTTTCTATCCCCATGCAGTTTTCTCCAGAGGTTTATTGTATCTAACTTTTCTAAAATTCTGTTCACCTCCTTAGCTTCTTTCTGGTTTATTTTGAGATTAGATTTATCAAGTTCAAAGAGGGGGAGTCTGGGGTCCGCCACTAGTACAGTTTTGGTGCCTATTTCTTCTGCAACTCCCTTAACTTCTCCCCTAAGAATTTGGATGCTATGCCACTTGGTGTATATGTGTTAAGTAATGATACTTCTTCATTGTCTAGGGTACCTTTCAGTAGGATATAGTTTCCTTCCTCAAGTCTTTTAATTAGATGTATATTTGCTTTTGCTTTGTCTGAAATTAGGATTGCTAACCCTGCTTTTTATTTAATCCCGCTGAAGCATAATATTTTCTACTCTAGCTTTTTATCTGTACCCTGTGTGTATCCCTCTTTTACAAATGTGTTTCTTGTAAACAATATATTGTAGGATTATGGCTTTTAATCTGTTTTGCCAGCCCCCTCTAAATTATAGGAGAGTTCATCGCATTCACATTTGCATTTATGATTACTATCTGTGTCTTTCTTCTCTTCTCTTATCTCCCCCCCCATTTATGTTTTTATTTCTCTCTTCTCTCTTACTCCTCAAAAGAGGTTGCTTTTAACCACTGCCTCCCGCATATTTCCTCTCTTTTATCCCCCATTCCATCTTACCCTTTTCGTGTACAACTGCTTTCCCTTCCAAACCACCCCTTATTTTTCCCCTTTCTGCTCCTACTGCCTGCAGAGCAAGTTTGATTTTTATATTTGACCAAGTATGTTATTCTTTCCTTCAACAAAAAACTGATGATAGTAAAGCTCAAATGCTGCTGTTCTCCATCCCTTCTTTCCTTCTAGTATAATGTTTTTATGTCTCTTCTTGTGATGTGATTCACACTTTTCTGCCTCCTTCTTACCTGTTCCTCCCTTAAAATCCTTTTTCATCCTATAATAAAGTTTTTTTTAATTATTACATCAGTTAATTTATACTCATACCCTCATACTTGTGTTTGTGTATATGCCTTTTAGAGGTTGTATTAACTATACGATTCTCAAAATTAGGAAATATCATCCTCCCATATAAGGATGTAAACAGTTTGCCCTTGTTGAATAACATGTTTTTTTTTTTAATTTCTTTCCCCGTTTACCTTTTTATGCCTCTCTTGATTTTTTTTGAAAACTTGAGTCTTATTTGAAGATCAAGTTTTCCATTGAGCTCTGGCCTTTTCTTCAGGAAGTTCTGGAATTCCCTTATTACATCTAATTTCCACTTCCTTGTCAGAAAGATTATACTTTATTTTGCTGAGTAGTTGATCCTTGGTTGTAATCCAAGTCCCTTGCCTTATGGAATGTCATACACTAGTCCCTCTGATCTTTTAATGTAGAAGCTGAAAGGTCCTGTGTGATTTTGACTGTAGTTTTATGATATTTGAATTGTTTCTTTTTGGATTCCTGCAGTATTTTCTCCTACAAAACTCCTTTTATGAAATAAAGATGATATTGATACTTAAACCAGGAAGGGCAAGAAAGGAGAAAGAAAACTATAGACTATTTACCTAGTGAATATGGATACAAAAATCATAAATAAATAAAACAATGTCTCTGAACCAATTCTAGAGTTGCAGAACCCCCAAAGTGGCAGAGGGAAGCAGGGCCCCAGCCCAGGACAGCCTGGATGGTCTCTGGATAAGGTCTGTCCCACACGGAGCTCCAGCTCTCAGCCGAGGGGAGCAGAGCTGAGCCCAGCGCGCACGGTGCAAACAGACCAGATGTGGACCTACCAGACCAGGAGATGAGCGGAGAGTGCCCTGGCATCCTGAAGTACTGAGCTGTGGCATCCACCAGACCTCTCAACCCACAAAGAGCAAAGACATCAGAGAAGGTTAGTGGGAAAAGCTGTGAGACTGAGTTTGTGGTTTGGCCACTGCCCCTGGGGCAGTGGAGGTGGGGCAGCTTTAGAACTATGGCTGCAGTTGCTTCTGGCCCCAGGCCCAGCTGGTGGGAGGAATTAAGTGGCTGATCAGAGCAGGGTTGAAGAGCATGCTGAAGATTTAAGCCCAGTCCGGGTAGGGGGTTCTTGGGAAAGGAGGAGTGCTGGTGAGGCAGCGCATCCACCCAAGCGTGGAACATAGAACTC
>JAQQSZ010019006.1:0-10454 GCA_028646595.1 Phalanger gymnotis | reverse complement strand
CTAAAATAGAAATTATGTACCAAAGACAAAGCAATTTCAGCTGTCTCCAGTGTCTAGGACACCAAGAATCCAAAAGAAAATTTAAAAAAAAAAACACAAGAACTGATACTTACTGATCCTGAGCTCACTTAGCACCCCTCCAATGCCACCGGCAGCAGGGTTGCACAAGCAGACCCAAGAACATAACAGAAGCTTACCTTCATTCTGGTCCCCTTTCCCTGACTCTAGATTGTAGAAGTTTGCTTAGGCTTTGACATTGTTGGTGAAGCTGTGAGATGGCATAACCATTTAGGAAAGCAATTTAGAATTATGCAAATACAGTGACTAAAATATTCCTACCCTTTAAACCAGAGACTCCAAGAAAGCCATTAATTAGAAAAAAAAAGTCTCCATATATTCCAAAATATTTTCAGCAGTGATTCTTGTGATTGTTGAGAAATGGAAACAATAGTAGGTGCCCATCAATTGGGGAATGGTTTTAAAAATTGTGGTACATGAATGTAATGGAATATTACCATGCTATAAGAAATGATGTGTGTGGTGAATACATACAATTAAGGAAAGATCCATATGAATGATGCAAAGTAAGCAGTATCAATAAAACAATACATACAGTAACTACACCAATGTAAATGGAAAGAACAATGACATCCAAAAAATTAAAAGCAAATATAACAAAATTTTTAAAACTAAGTGGGACTCAAATGAAGAAATATGTATTATACATTGTACATGTTTTGGGAATTTTCCAATATAGTGGTCATTTGTGCTAATGCTTTTTTTCCTCTCCAAAAAAAAATTATTATTTATCATAGTGGGATGTCTCTGTGGGATGGGAAGAATGAGAGATACATGAAATACTATTATATAAGAAACAGAAAATATCAATAAAAACTTATTTAGAAACAAATACATAGAGATTAATGTTATATTTAATCAATTCACAAAATTAAGTTCAGCAAGTATTCCTTAAGCACCTGTTATTGTGAGATAAGCTGCCACAGATTAACACACACACACACACACACACACACACACACCCAAAGATATAACTGTTGCTATCAAGGCCCTTACAATCTAGTTAGAGATACACAAATTAGAAAATATATCTAGAAAATAAGAGATAGATAACAATCTATGTCAATATGGATAGTTTTCTCTAGGGGCATTCCTTAGGGCTCTCTCCATAGCCCTGTTCAAAATCTTTTCTATGACTTGGATGAAAACATAGAAGGAAGCTTGTTCAAATATCTGGATGATTATTGATATGACAAGTGACAGAATAAGTATTCAAGGGGAAAAAAAAACCTCAACTGGCTAGTATGGTAGACCAAAACTAAGAGGAAAAAATTGTATGGAGATAAATGTACGTGTAGTCTTTCATTAAAGTCAACTAAAGTCAATAAAATCAATTACGAAAATAGAAAATAAAATACTAAAGTATAACAATTTACATGAAGACAAATTCTGTTCTTTTTTTATGTTGGCCATAAGTGCTATATAAGCCAATAGTGTGACTTAAAATGTCTCCAACCTGCTTCCCCCTAGGAAAGACCCCAACACAACCTTAGTTTACATTAAAAAGGTATAGTAGCCAAAATCAGACAGGGCATAGTTCACACAATTATATTTTATCTTGATTTGATTTTAAAATGTTACTCGAACCAATTTAATATGGTCTTTATTTTTAATGATTTATACACTTAAAATTTCACCTCATTAACATGCTAAGTTTCAAGGTTGCTATAACAAAATTCTCTTTAGCTGCTTTGCTAGGTGCTCCTTTAATTCTTTGTTTTTCATGAGATGTTCCCGAATGCAGTGAGAGACATTATCATGGTTTTTGAAACTTCTGTTAATAGGATTTATGACTTTGAGGGTATTACATGATGTTTTGATAATGAGAGTTTCTTAGTGCAATAATTAAATCTTTGCAGTTAAGTCATGTGAGACAAAAGTACTGTGAGGATTATAGGTCTTACAGATTGAATAGGTATGACTCAGTAACATAAACAATGAAGCAAATTTTTTTTTATATCACAGCATCCCCAAATGAGTACAAATCTTACATAGTTAAGACTCAAGTTACTAGTTAGCTCATTTTTATGTGAAATATCATTTTGATTCAGGGTTTAGGATGCCTTTGAGGTATATGCTTTCGAGCTCCTAAAGGTGAATCTTCTTCATTGCATTACTTGCCAAATTCTTTCATCCTGTTGCTCCATGAAATTGCCTGTTATCACCTCCTTTCAGAAAGGTACTGGTAGAGTGGACCAGACATAGGATGTGGAGTCAGAGGATTTGGGTTCAAATCTCAACTGTCTGTGTGATCTTAAGCAAGTCACAACCTCTCTGGGCTTCAATGTCATCATGTATAAAAATAAAGGGGTTAGATATTGTAAGAGACGGGGAAGCAGTTTTGTTTTCACAGAGCTGAAAGCATTGCTCTTCCTCCTGCCCCATACCCCCAGCTTTAGCAAAATGTAAATGAGGTGACTGATTAGAACTAGTTCTAATCAAAGCTCTGGGGTGAAAGGTTAGAGGCTTGTATGAATGCTTAAATGAGCCATTTGAGCATGGCATGACAGTAAGCAGTCAGGAGGTTGTATCTGGCCAATGAAGAGCCTGGCGGGAGATTCTAAGGGAGAGTCAATAAAACGACCATCCGAGTCCTTTGTACTCTCCTGTACTCTGTTCAGGGAATGTGCCCATTTATTCAGACCGAATAAATGTAAAACCTAATTAAAGCACCCCAGTTTGGGTAGCATCTTTTCTCATGAAAAAGCAACAAAATTCATTTTTGCCTTCTCTCAAGAACAGCCTCTATTTTTAATGTGAGTAGTAGTCTCAGACCCACACAGTTTTGGGGGCCCACCTGGGATCCCCCTTATTGATTCAATTGATATCAATCCAAGGACAGGCACCAGCTGGCCATCTGCTAGCAGTCCCATAACAACTGGCAAGATTTCCTTTCACTCTCAAGGAACAGACTGAAGAGAGAGGGTCTCAGAGAAGCAAAAATGAAAGTGGAATAGAGCTCCTGAAGGTGCTAGGGAAGTCCACCAGGAGGAATGGCCGAAATGATAATTGATCTGGTCAGGTAAGTCATGTGCTGCATGACCCAGGTAAGCAAGACCTGTGAGTCCTCTAGAGGGCAACATGGGTGAGTCCCTGGGTGACCTGGGGTTAGGGCAAGATTGGTGAGCCTGCTTTTGGGAAAAGGAGAGCAAGACCTTGTGAGCTTCAGCCAGCTCCCCTTGGCAAGACTGGTGAGCCCTCCTTTTTAGAAAAGGAAAGCAAGAACTTGTGAGCCATGGTGAGAACTCAGTCTAAGAGAGGGCCGGGGCAAGATGGGTGAGCTTTCTTTCAGAAAGCAAGAACTCGTGGGCCTCAGTCTAAGATGGGTGGCAATAATTTTCCAGAAGACAGCCTGTTGGGGCAAAGCTAGCTAATTGGGAGTTACTGAAGTACAAAGGGGAAAACGAGAGAAAAGAAAAAATACCCGCAATGTCTAATTTGTGCAGTGGATTTCTAAGTTTTGGGATCCTTCCTTTTGTTTTCTGTCTGTATCTGTTCTGTGTTTGTGTTTCTGCGTGAAGTGAGTGCTGTAGTCCCACACCCTGTGAGGTCCACTATCTCTGTCTTTCTCTCCCTCCCTGACTCTTTGAATCTGTTCAGGATAATAAGGATAATAATTCAGTATTGGTGATGGAAATTATTTCTATAAACATTCTCAGAATGACATTTCAAGGCCGAAAGGAAGAAGTTTTTCATTCAATCCATTAAAGTAACACATGCTTCAAAAATAATCAATTGTCATTTATTCAGGGACTGATTATCAAATTCAGGACTTTCTAGATATCACGTTTAAAGTTCTGTTTATTTATTATAATTGCTTTTATCCTGATGCTGAGTAAAACAAAGTAAGATATTCAAAAACTTTCAGATAAAGGTGACTAAAAAGATAAGATGTAAGTTTGATTCTAGTTTCTCTACATTCCACCTAGTCTTGTTGTACTGGCAAATGATCAGACCAGACTGCATTTAAACAGAGATTTACATCTAAGCCATCAGTTCTCAAAGTGTGTTCCAAGTCCCCCAATCTTTCAGGGGATCTGCAAATTTAAAACTATTGGCATAATAATAGGATATTTTAATTTCTAATAACAGTCAATATCAATATGAGACATGACCCTTCATCTCTTGAAGTTACAGTCTAGCCACAGATAATTATACTGCACAATGCTGTATGGTAAGTGTTTCCAAGAGTTGCAAGACAAAATGTTATGTAAAATCAGAAGCAGAAGGTCATTATTAATAGCAGAGATCAGGGAAGACTTCTGAGATTTTACAGAGGTGTCTAACTCAAGACCCCAGGGCAACATGCAGCCCACACAACTCCCAAGTTCCAAAGTGAAGTCCAAAGCAGATTAAAATGAAATTGGGAAATGTTTAACAAAATAATTAAAAATACAATACAATATAGATAATCTTAATTTGTGGGTTTTTTAAGTCAATGTGCATCCCTCAGGGAACCTTTTCTATTTGAGTCTGACATCACTGTAAAACTGGAAGTTTTGGTTAGGATCTCCTCTTTACATAAATAATTTCTATTTCTTTGACAATTAAAAGTAATATACATGCCTTTGCTGATCAGTTGGGAGTAACTACAATGGATTTGTTATTTTATAGATTTTATATCTAATATCCTAAGCCAATAATAAGCTAGGTAATCAAGTTGGTAGCTAAGTGGCATGATAGCTAGAATGCTAAACTTTGAGTTAGGAAGATCTGAGTTCTAATTCTGCCTCAGACACTTACTATCTGTGTGAACCTGGACAAGTTATTTGACTAAACTGTGCCTCAGTTTCCTTATCTGCAAAATTTGTGGGTTGTATTTGTTGGCTTATAAGTTATTTTTGTTCTTTCATAGATTCTATTCCTGATATTCTTTAACACAATAAAGTTACTAGCTAGGTTTGGCATCTGAATAGCATAGTGTATTCAGTGCTGCAATTGGAGTGAGGAAGACCTGAATTTGAAATCCGCTTACATACTAACTATGTGACACTGGGCAAGTCCCTTGACCTGTCTCAATCTCAATTACTTCATCTGTAAATTAGAGATGATAATAGCATCTGCCTTCCAAGATTGTGAGGATGAAATCAAAAGAATTGATATATTTAATATGTAATTATTATATGTAAATTAATATATACAATGGATGTTAAATATTAATTTATGTACATATGTTAATATATTAAAGTGCTTTGCAGACCTAGAGGTGCCATATAAATGCTAGCTACTGTGTTGGGTGAAATCAGTCACAATACTACTATTATCATTAGTATTAATACCAATATTTGTTTTGTTTCAAATATTTGGAATACAATCAACCCTTGTTTATGATAGCCATATACAGCAAAAGTTTTCTTGCTAATTTTATTGGCATCACAAAGATCTTGGTATGAGGAAATGAGAGGTTTGAACTAAATGTACTCAGGTACAATTTTAAATTACCAAAGTGGAGTAACATATTAATTACATAATAAAACATTAATAATTATTAATAATAAACCTTCAAATAATTGATCATCAAGTTGCAAAAAAGTAAAAAAAAAAATAGACCTTATAATATCCAAGGATCCAAACCAAGTGATCATATAGAAAATGCTATTCACATGATCAATACATTTGCCTAAATTTTATGTTTTTACTCATTAGGCTAATTCGTTGTTTTAAAATTTTTAACACATGATGAGCTCTTCTTTCAAATTCTGGCTATCCATCTCCTTACTGACTAAACAGAGACAAGGAACAGCAGCAGGTACAGAAAGTGGGATTGTACTCTCCTCTTCTGCTTCACCTGTCTGTGACAGGCATCTCTAAACTGGCTGCTCACTGTCCACTGACTATGAAGAAATTTTCTCAGAGATTATAGTTGACTTTAATTTTTTTGCAAAGTAGTAGAATGGAAACGTGTTGGTTGCCAGAAATCTCTGTCATTAGAACTAATGCATTGGAAACGAACAGAGTGTTTCAGCAGGAAGATGTGCCGCCAGCCACCCATGGATAAGATTTTTATACATTGCTCATTGAAAGTTAAAATTGCCTAGTTCTTTCCAGGCCCCCTTAAGACTTAGTTGAAGCTGCTTAATGAGTCAGTGGATTGCTTGTGGAGGACAGGAACTATAGCAAAGTAGGCAATCTATCCAAAGGAGTGTTCTCTTATAAGTGTAAGTGTTTCAACAATCTGACTAGCAGCTGCTGTGGGGGTGAAAAACCAACACAAGCCCAACAACAAGACTGCTGCTAGTGTAGGTTCTTTTGATCTGCTTTACTAAGGAAAGCAACATTAAGGGGTTAACAAGCTTACTTTAATCCAGCATACAGACATCATTCACTTAGTTCAGGGGAAAAAGCCAGCACCCTGAACTTCAGAGCAAATACAAACAAATAACAAACAGACCAAATACAATTCGTAGTTACCAAGAAAACCAAGTCCAAACATCTGGGCAAGCTGGAGGGCTCTTAACTACAGCTGCCCAGAGTCTCCACATGGGCAGGCCACCAAGAGTGAAAGCCCCAAGCAAATGGCTCTGTCTTCCCTTTTTCATACAGTTTAAGGTATTATCAAACGTCTTCTGAGCAACCAGAACTTAGGCTCCTATGATTGGCTGTGGAGTTAGCACCTCCCCTTAGGAGCCTGGGAGCTTCACACCCACATAAGCTTAGCACCTAATAATTAGGGGCTTGGGGCAAACTTAGGAGCAAAGATCTAATCGGGCCTCCCTTAGCCCCACCTGGGGCCCCACCTTAGTTACCAATTCACACCCATATAAGTTTAGCACCTAAGAGGGGTTTGGGCCTGGAGGGCTTAGCACCTAGTAAGACTCAAAGACACTCAATTATCATTTTAAAACTGTAAGAAAGCCCCAACTTAAAATTGATATTACAGTAAGTTTCTCACAGAACCTAATGATTTATGTTATTACACACATGGCATTTCTATTACAGTAAATTATAAATGAAAGGAGATCAACTGGATGATAAGACCATCCATCTCATATGGCTTAAAACACAGTACAACCTATGTCTAATCAAAATGCCCCTTAGGTAAGCACATGGAACAATATAAATACATGCATTAAAAAGAACTTTATATGCAGTGATTTATGTTTGTACGTGTAAATATATATTTCTGCATATACACATGTATGATATAAGGGTATTTATGTGGATACACAAATACACACATATGGTTTTAAAAACGCTCACATAACAACACCTTACTTGTCCAGAGGTCATTTATCCAGCAACTTCAACTACCCAGAACACACTAAGAACCAGCTGTGTGAACAGGAAGATCAATTTGGTAAACAAGATGCTATACACTAGGCACTGAAGATACAAAGAAAAAAAGACACAAAATAATTTCGGTTTGAAAGGAACTTTCATTAACCTTATAATTGATTTATATTTCATATATTCTATAGTCACTAACTATAATCCCTCTAATAAGATGGCCCCAAGCAACCCAGACTTGATCATCAGGGTATCCTTCCCCAACTTTCTTACTACTGCTACCTTCAACTTCCTCACTCCTAATTGGACACTCATCCACTGGCCCCCACCTCGAAAAGAGTGAACCCAGAATTCTCATTCCTCTTAGACCCTCAGGCCTACTTTTTCCCTTCCTCAATTATGTTGGGCCCCACCCTGCAGAATGAATTCAGATGCCGGTATTGCTTTGTTGACCAGGGAATCCTCAATAATCTCATCCATGTAAAAACCCCAAGGGTTAGAGAGGTCATGAGGGTCTCCCACCTATTCCCCAACATTTAGCAACAAAATTTCTCTGAATGAACTGTTATTCAGTAAATATCATCCCCACACTTCCAAAAGGTAAAAGCAAACTCCTATGTGTAACTCACAGATATTCCAGTGGGCTATATTGAAAGAAGCAAGGCATTAGAGATGAATTATAGCCAGCCTGAGCTTAGATGAATGAGTACAAAGGAATGCAGAAGCTTCCAAGTTCCCCAACCCTGCGTATTTGAGGGACACACTCCTTCAGGCCTACAGTGTTTCTGATTCTTCTCCGTGCTAATATAAGCACTAGTATCTATGTGAGTGTCACTGTGTCTTTGGCAGCAATGGAATTTAATCCAGCAATATTGGATAGTTCTTACCTATGTAAGAACACACACACACACACACACACACACACCTCAATTTCTGACACCAGCCCTCAGCAGAAATGCCCATCCTCGTCAAGCTTGAAGATTTAAGAATACTAATTGTCCCGGCAGGAGGCCTTAACTCATAGACAGACTTTTGTGAGTACTAATTGACCAGAACACATGTGCCTGGTTCCTGGACAGTCTTTTCTGCATTCATGATTGGTTTTTGAGACTATTCAGCCTTGACACATATGCAAGACCCTTAGTGGTAGGAGCAGGATGTCTAAAACAAAACCTATAAAAGACTGGTTCTCATAATTAACCCAAAGATAAAATAGAGAGAGTAACATTGGGAGGTGGTAATTATCTCAGTATAGGCAGTCTCCTCAGCCTAGATACTAATAACTATCCTAAGAATGACACTGAGAAAAGTTAATTTTACCTTATGGGGGTTGGGATAAATGTTTGTAGAAGTTTCAAGAGAGGAAAAAAATCTGTGGAACTTTTGACAAGAAAAGTTTTATGCTACAAAAGGTGTCACGATGGATAGCATGCTGGGTCTGAAATGAGGAAGACCTGAGTTCAAATTCAGCCTCAGATATTATTAGCTATGTGACCCTGGACAAGTCATTTAACCTTCCCTCAATTTCCTCAATTGTAAAATGAGGGTAATAATAGCACCTATCTCCTAGGGTTGTTGTGAGCTTCAATGAAATAATATTTGTAAAGCACTTAGCCCATAGTATGCACTAAATAAATTCTTATTTTCTTTCCCTTCATATAAGTGGCTGTTCTTCAAAGAAAACTTTTTAACCACTAACATGAAAGCAAAAAGGATGGCAATAAGCCATAGTCAATATAAAAGTTTTTTCTAGTAAGAAAAAGAATCTCTGCAAATGAAGATTAAACAGGCGGTTTTAGTATATATTAAACAGTAATAATAATTATAGTAGTTTAATCCATCATTTAGTCTCATTTCTAGAGAAATTGAGGGAGAATTTAAATTCTGAAATTCAAGCAGTAACAGCTTGAACCTTGAGATAGGTCCCAGCAATCAAGATAAGGTACTAGCTTTAAGGAGAGCAGGAAGATGGGGCCAGAAAGACAGGGACAGATAAATATTAGGGCAAAAGTTATATAGTTCCTATTTCTACTGCAGCTCTGCCCCCAGACCCCAAAGCCCACATATTTATTTCCCTTAAACTCCAGGGCTATGGGGGGAAGATAAAATGTCACTGAGACAGGTCACATTTAGTCTAGAAATCAGAATTTTCCAATAGGGCTTTTAAAAAGCATTTGTATACATCAAAGCTCAATGAATATAACAAATATTTAATGTATTACTTAAGTGAGATTATTAAAACAAGCCAATTTACTTAGGAAACAACTAACTGTAATGGTCATTTCTTCAATACCTCATTGCTTTATACACATTTTTAATTATATATACAAAACAGCAAAAGCATTTACACATATCTTATAGAATCAAAAATAGCATTGAAAGAAGCTCCATGCAGACTTTAGTAGGATCAGTAAATTTTCAAATATTTCTTATTCTAATTTTAAGATAGTTCATTTCCTATAGAATTATTTTTTTATTATGACAAAACCATAAAAGCTTCTAGGGAAGTTCTTGTATTGAATACTCAATTCAAAATATAATTTTAAGATAATCTTTTGAAGAAGGCTTATTAGACCCACAACAGTTTAATTGACAAGTAAAAGTGTAGAGTTACTTTTTAAGTATGACTTTTCATAATGGAAACTATCAACATTTTAAATGTTCCTAGGAATGTAGTAATCAAGAAAATTCAACTTTATTTTATTAAGCAGACAGGGTAAATTTTCATAATGTAAAGCAATGGGAGGGGAAAGCAATAATGGAAATGAAGTTTCTACCCTATTTTATTTAGTTTCAAAGGAACAGCTTCTCAGAAATTGATTACAGGAGACAAATGCTTCCAGGGCAAACAGCCATAGATTGACAGGAGCACTGACCAGATCATTTTGTTCTCTGACTTAAAATTATAGAATTTTGGAGCTGAAACAGCCTTTAAAATCTGTAGTCTCACCCAGACATTTTATAGGTGAAAAAACAGAGAGCTAGAGAGGAAAAGTGATTTCTTGCAAGTATAAATTAAAATGGAACCTTCCCACCTTCCATGGACTGGAGAGAATGACTGAAAGCTAGATATTAGTCTTCCCAGAGAGTGTTATGAAGATATCAACAGGAGAGGAAGATACAGCTGCACAGAGAAATACATATATATA
>JAQQSZ010019005.1:0-10454 GCA_028646595.1 Phalanger gymnotis | reverse complement strand
GCTCTGCTCAGCTCCCCTCTGCTTCCAGCTCCGTGCAGGATGGACCTTACCCAGAGACCATCCAGGCTGTCCTGGGCTAGAGCCCTGCTTCTCTCTGCTACTTTGTAGGTTCTGCAGTTCTAGAATTGGGTCAGAGCCATTTTTTATAAGTTTTGGAGGGACTTGGCGGGGATCTCACACTAGTCCCTGCTTTCCAGCTGCTATCTTGGCTCCACCTGCAGTAAAATTATTTTAAAATCCTTATATCGATTGACACAAAAATGAGGGAGGAGTGACACCTCTAAAGGCCCTTCCAACTCTAAATCTTAATCTAAATCTTACTCTTTTCTGGTGGCTTGTTTAGACTTGATGAAAGAAGTCAAAAGGAAATAGCATTGACTCTATTAAGCATTCTAGTAATATATATTTGGGGGGGTTATTATACTTCAGTAAGTTTATAAAAATGGAAACATGCAGGTATTGATTTTTCTTCTAGAAAGAACTTAGATTATGGAGTCCTGGGCAAGAAACTCAAGGATCTTGGAAGCCCAAGTGGTGTTTTCACCACTATTTACAATTAAAGGAAAGAGATTCAGTGGAACATCCCAATTTAGGAAGTCAACAGCTAGTTCAGAAGATGTTAGAGAATAGGATTTAGAATTCTGGGCTTAAGATAAGATAAGATAAGATAAGATAAGATAAGATAAGATACTTTTAGTCAAATATGGGGAGAGACCTAATGAAAGTTGGTTAAAAAAAAATTTGATGTCTTGCAAGTCTATACAAGAGGACTATAAACAAGAAAAAAAAAAGGAGGAGGGAGAAAGTCACCTCTTTATATCGCAAGCCAGGTACCATAGAGAGGAGGAGTTATACCAATGAAAGAAAAAGAGATATACCTAACAATTTGAAGAGACAAAACTCTAGAAAAGATTCAACAATAAAACCTATGGCCTTAGACATCCATATACAAAAGCAGAGAGGTTGGGTAACAAATAAAGATAATCAGGTTTGTTCATGGGGTTTCTATGAGTTCGTGTCCCAAGGCCTAGAAGAGTTAGACTCAAAAGTACTGAAATAACTGGAAAATGAGATTATCAAGATGCTGTCCATGACCTTTGGAAAACCGAAGAGAATAAGAGAGTTGCTGTGAGTGACTGGAGAAGAACAAATGTCCTGATCTTGAAAAAGAGAAGACAGTATTGTCTGCAAATTGTAGGTCAGTGAGCTTGACTCTAACTTCTGACAGAATCTCTAGCATATTTTATGTAAGGGGTGGTTTGTGAATAACTGGGCCAGGGAGGGTTGATCACTGGGAACAAATAAACTTTCATCAAGAATGAATCATGCCAGATATAACTCATTTTTTTGACAGAGTTACTTGACTGGTAAAGAAAACAGTATATGGCTAGAGAGTGGAGCTTGGAGTTTAAAAGATTTGGGTTCAAATTGGGCTCTTGACATTTACTATCACTATGACATTGGACAAGCTATTTAACCTTTATTAAAAGCATTTTTTAAGTATCTACTCTTTGCCAGCTCCTGTCCTAGTTGCTATGGACACAAATACAAAGAATGGAATAATCCCCATTCTTAAGAAGATTACAGTCTTACCTCTATGCACCTCAAGCAACTCCCCTGGACTTAATAAGTCTTAGACAGTTTTTTATTTAAAATCTGGGTTAGTGGAAGAAATTACAACACCCATATTCCCCATCTTGATGATAGAACAAACCTTTCATGTAATTGTCAACCTATACTGTGGGCTTGTGGATAAGTTATTGACTGGGCTTAAAGAGAGCATTGGGCAAAGTCTCACATTCTATCCACATGTATAAGGAGAAATGTTGGCTAGATGACCATACAGTTAGGGAAAATCAGAAGTGGCTGAATGATCAGATCCCAGGAGACTTAATGTCAATTGGAGGGAGGTCTCCAGTGTAGTTCTTCAAAGTTCTCTCCTTTGACCGTGACTGTGCAATATTTTCATCAATGACTTAAAGGGATAAATAGCACATTTATAAAATTCACAAATGGCAAAGAGCCATGAAGACTGTGTATGTAACATGACAGAGTTGGGGGTCTCAATACAGCTAGACGTGCTACAAAAGTCTAGAATAAAGAATCAAATAAGATGACACTTAATAGATATAAATGTAAAGTCCTAGCCCTAGCTTTATAAGAACAAAATGGAAGGGGTGAGGAGAGTGTTGTGAATAGGTAATAGTCCAAGAGAAGTAAATAGAAAGTCTGCATTCAGGATGAGCTACCAGGACAGCATGAAAACCAAAAAAAAAGCTAAAACAATCCTATGTCACATCAAGACGAATATTAGTACATAGGAATCTTGCTTTCCTCCACTCAGGTCAGACTCATTTCCAGTATTATATTTAGTTCCAGAAATCACGTTATACAAAGGCCATTGGCAAACTGGAAAGTGTACAGAAGAGAACAGGATGGTAAAGATATGGTAAATCATAAAAGGATCAGTTGAAGGAACGGGTCATATTCAGGTTAAAACAGAAGAGCTGCTGACTGGTGCAACTGCTTTCAAGGATCTAAAAGACTTTCATGTAGATAAGGGATCACATTTTTTTATGCTTGTCCTCAGAGGACAGAACAAAGAGAAATATGGTAGAAGGAGCAAAGAGGTAGATTAAAGATGTAAAGAAAATTTTCCTAACAGAGCTATCCAAAAGTATAACGGGGCTGCCCAGGGAGATAATGTACTATACACCCCCATCTACTCAGTTGGACTCATTTGGCAACCGCATGAAGCCTCTGTTCTCCTTCGCAGATTATTATTTTAAATGCATAAAAAAATACGTAGGATTGTGAAGGACATTAATTATGTTGAAACGGAGTTATTGTGTGTTTTATTTTAAGTTTGTGGACTTTAAGTTTAAGAAACTCTGGACTAGATGGACTTTTAGCTTCCTTTTAACTCTGAGATCATGTGATTCTAGTAAAATGGGTCTTAGTGTGAAGAAACTGCTCATGGCATAGGCCATGAATGAGATAAAGTATGTCAGTAGTGATGCTGGGGAGGTTCTGGTTTAGGCAGAGATGTGTGTGGCTTACACAGGAGATTACTAATTCAGTTTGACTTGCCTACAAGATGAACCTGAGCTTTTCTCCAAAACAAAAGCCCATCTTTATTTTTAAAAAGCTATTGATAATCCCCTTTTCTTCTATCTCCTACATTTTCAAATCTATCTTTCTCTTTCTTTTTCCCAGAGAGTAATTCCTTATGTAAAAAAAGAAGCAATATATTACAAATAAGGAATTACAACAGGATAAAAGAAATATAACAACAGAAGACGTGTCGGTCATATAATGAGAAGGAGGCATGAAACAATGGACAGTTTATGTGGTTCATTGCTATTCTCTTTTATTTTTTGTTTATTATTTTTATTTTTAAAATTAACAAACATTTGTTTTATTAATCTGTCCATCTCACAACCTAATTCCTCCATTCTCTTGCATTGATCACGATACGGCAAAACAAATTCTCACATTAGTCATGTCTGAAAATCTATGTCTCTTTCGACACTTTAAGTTTACCACCTCTGTCATATGAGTGCCATGTTTAATCTCATTTTGTGACTCATGCTTTATCATTGTATTGATCAGAGTTCTCAAATCTTTCAAAGTAATTTTTCTCTATAATGTTGTTATTACATAAACTGTTCTCCTAGTTCTATTAACATCACCCTGCACCAATTCATAAAGGTCTTCCTAGTTTTCTCTGAAATTGTCCATATCATAATTCCACATGGCACAACAATATTTCATTATGTCCATATAACACAATATTTTAGGCATTCTCAAATAGGAGAACATCGCCTTTCATTTCCAATCCTTGGCTGCCATGAAAAGGGTGGCTATATTTTTGTACATATAGATTTTTTTCTCTTTACTTTATTTCTTTGGGGCATAAGACTAGTATTAGAATATCTCAAAGCATATAGACAGTTTACTTTCTGGATATATTTCAAATTGCTTTTGAGAACATTGACCCAGGAATGGAGAACCTGCAGCCCCAAGGCCACACATGGCTCTCTACGTCCTCAAGTGCAGCTAATTGACTGAATCCAAACTTCACATCATGTGGCCTTGAGGCCAGAGGTTCCCCACCCCTGAACCAATTCAAAACTCCATCAACAATGCATTACTGTACTTATTCTTCCACGATCCCTCCAACATTTGTCAATTTCCTGTTTTGTCATCTCTGCCAGTATGATAGGTATGAAATGGAACCTCAAAGTTGTTTCAATGGATATTTATGTAATTAGTGTTTATTTAGAGCATTTTTCATATGACTGTTGATAACTTTACTTTCTTTGAAAACTACTCGCTAATTTTCTTTGGCCATTTATTTTGGGGGAATGACTTTAACTGTTATAAATTTGAATCTGGTCCTCACATATTTTAAATATGAAACTTTTACCAGAGAAATTTGCTGCAGAGACATTTCTGCCTTGCCCCCACCACCATTGCCAGTTTTTTTATGTATATACATGTCTATGTGTATGTATATATGTATATATATTTTAAATCACATTTCTTTGTGCAAGGACTTTATATTTTATATGGTCAAAATTGTCCAATTTTGTTTTGCATGATTTTTCTATCATTTGTTTGGTCATGAAATCTTCCCTTATCCATAGACCCAAAAGGTAATTTCTACCTTGTTCTTTTAGCTTGTTTATTTGAGTTTTTATATTTAGTTCATATATTCATTTGGAGCTTATCTTGCTGTATGGTGTGAGGTGTTAGTCAAAACATAACTTCTGTTACTCTGCTTTGCAGTTTTCACAGCAATTCTTGGGAAATACCATGCCCTTCTTCTAGCAACTGGGTTTTTTTTTTTTGATTTATGAAACACAAAACTACTCGTGTTTATTTGTTTCTATATATCGACTATCTAATCTGTTCTACTGATCAACCTCTTAAAAAAAACAACTCATAACAAATCATTTTGATGATTACTTCATTATATTGCAGTCTGAGATCTGGTAAGGATAGAACTCCTTCCAACTTTATTTCCATTATTACCCTTGAGATTCCTAGAATTTTATGCTTCCATGTAAATTTTATTATTATTTTCTAGATCTATAAAACATTCTTATAGGAATTGGATTAGTACAGTATTGAACAAGTAAATTAACTTAGGTAGCATTGTCATTTTTATAGTATTGGCTCAACTTACCCATGAGAAATGAATGTTTATCCATTTTTTTTTTTGGTTTGTATTTCTGCAAAGAGCATTTTATGATTATGTTCATATAGTCCCTGGGTGGTTCTTGGTGGTTATACACCCAAATATTTTATGGCTTCTGCACTTATTTTGGATGAAGTTTCTCTTCCTAGCTCTTTCTACTTGATTTTGTTGGTTTTATACATAGGAATGCTGATGATTTATATGGTTTTATTTTATATCCTGCAACTTTATTGAAGTTATTATTTCAATTAGTTTTTAGTTCACTCTCTAGAGTTCTCTAAATACCCCCACTATATTATCCACCAAAAGCAATGCTTTTGTTTCCTCTTTGCTTATGCTTATTCTGTCCATTGATTTTTTCATCTTATGGTTACAGTTAGCATATCTAGGAGTTGGTAAATAGCAGTGGTAATAATGGACATCTTTGTTTATCCCATATCAATGCAAAAATTTTACTTTTTCTGCCAATTTGCTCTTGGGTTCAGATAATTGCTATCTGATTGATTATTAAGGAAACATCTATTTCCCTATGATTTCCAGAGTTTTTAATAGAAAAGGGTATTGGATTTTATTGAAATACTTTTTCTCATCTATTAAAATAATTACATGACTTTTATTATTTATATTAACATGGTTTATTATATTTGTAGTCTTCCTTGTCAACACAAGGAAGCCAACTCTATATACCTGATATTCTCACATCAAGAGAACTTGAAGAAAACTCTGTCATACTTTGGATGAACTTATGGGAAGATAGATTTTGAAAAAGTTTATTAGATTCCTAGCACAATATTACTAACATGAAAAAGATATTGGTCAAAACACATCTTATCATAATTAGTATGCATTGTTACATCATTACACTGCAACCTGTTATTTTTGTCCTCATTTCCAGAGGACTCTTGATGAAACATTCTATCTACCTCCAGATAGAGAGATAACGGACCTAGAGTGCAGATTAAAGTATGTTTTCTGTCATTTCTTTGTTTGTTTGGGGTTTTTGCTTTGGGCATAGCTAATGTGGGAATTTGTTTTGTTTGACTAAACATATTTATAATTTTTTTTTGCCTTCTCAAAGAGTAAGGGAGAAGGAAATGGAAGGGAGAGATTTAAAACAGAAAACAAAATAAAATTGAATTAAAAAAATAAAAAATAAGGTATTTGAAGACAAAAAAGGTTACAATTTAGTGATGCAATAATATGGATTTGTAAGAATTTAGAATATGTTAAAATATACTTAACACAAATAGCATTGTACATAATTTAATTATCGATTATTCAAGAGTCACATAGAAAGGTCTTACAAAGCCTCCAAGGTCTGGCTGCTACACATTTTCTATTACACATTTCCCTGAACATGCTTACCATAGAATATACTTGAAAAGTTACTCTATAAAAAAATGAGTTTGCTGGCTTGAAATTATACATTACCATAGCTAAGAGAGCCCCAGGGCTGAATCTTAGAGCTGGAACAGGCCTGAGACTATAGAATTTTAGAGCTGAGAAGAACCTTTAGTTTCAACTAATTAAACCCATTCATTTTACACATGAGAAAACTGAGCCCCAGAGAATGGAAGTGACTTGCCTTCAGTCATACAATGAGTTAGTGGCAAAGTCTCCTGTATCCTGAGCTAGAGCTCTTCCTATTTGTAAAAAAAAAAATTGAATTATTTTAAATCATTGAAAATCTCTAATTCATATCCAGTATATATGAGAACCAGAGTATTCTACTGAATACGACACTCAGTTTCCTAATTATTCTACAAAAATGGAATTTAACCATTCTACTGGGTAGACAAAGGTCACATATTTGAAATAGTAACTAACAAAATCAAGCAATATTTGATAAGGACCAAGTATATGGGACAAATAGGCCAGAAAAGGATAATCCATCCATCCACCCACCCACCTGCCTGCCCACCCATCCATCCACCCTTTTATTCATTTATTAGACAAACTTTTAAAGTAGATACTATATGCTAAGTATTAGGCTGCATGCTGGAGATAGATATGAGATAGAGACCTTGCTCTTACGAAGCTTACAATCTAAAAGGAAGGAAAAAAAATATACACCAATAACTATAATGTAAAGTAGTGTGAGGTAAGTGCAAAGGAAGACAGAAAAAAGATTAGGAGAAATTTGAGGAGAGAAGTAATGATTTTCAGTGGTAGCATTTCCATAATAACGGAGATGGCAGTTGACTTGGTCCATGAAGTGAAAGAGATATTCAACAAGCATTGAAGAGGGAGATCCATTCATGGAATGCGGACAACACGAATAGAGCCATAGAAATCAGAGAGGGCAAATTGTTAGGCTGGGATGGTGGGGCAAGCAAAAAAGGAGAGAGTAGTTCCTTTTAATTGGAATGTGGAATATTCAATGGTCTATGACAGGGATAGAAAGGCAAGCTGAAGACAGTCTATAGGGAGATTTGAAAGCAAACCAAGAATTGATACTTTGTTCTGTTGGCCGTGGGGAACCATGGAAAGCTTTGGAGTAGACAAAGAGTAATAATCCTAATCGTGCATTAGGAAGATTGCTTTGGTAGGGGGCTGGAGGATATTTTAAGAGGGGAAGAGCTTGGTCTGGAAGTCACTATCATAGTCCAGGTGAGAAGAAGTGAGGGCTGAAGCAATGGTGATTGCATGGAGAAATGTGGTGGCTCTAGGGAGGCTTCATGGAGGGGGAATTGGAGGTGAACTGGAATTTGTATGAGTGGAAGGCAGTGGAGAGAATCTTCTCTATGATTGTACGGGTGGTTGCCATTTGTGACACCATTTCTGCATGAACTCTCTTCTGATGCTTTCTGAGATTGGAGCCATGGCTTTCTAATCCTTCAGGTCTTGAAAGAAATAAAGTAGGTTCTAAAATAGGATCCTAGCCAAGGAGGTCTGAAAACTGACCAGCTGATCTGACAACTCTCCCATCAGAAACCATCTCCTGCAGCCTCCAGTACTTTCCCCCTCTTCTCCAGGGGAGCTTTTTGCTATTTGCTTGGGAAGTCCATGGTATGACTATATACTCCCAGACAGTGTAATACCCTCCCGCATAGCCAAGAGTGATTGTCAGGTTGGTTTCATTAGAAAGATAAGATGCCTGCAGAGTCTTTTCATCTCCTGGATTCTCCCTTCCCCCCGACTCTCCTCTCTCACTCCTGCTGTAATTTGGGCCTTTAAAGTCCCTGCTGTCTCCTGATCTACAGATAATTGTTTACTGTAATACTACCCAGGAAAAGAATTGATACACTCCAGATGTAGGGAGGGCTTCAAATTCACTTTCCTTGTTCTGTGCCAAGGGCTATGGCCCTCAGATAACATTGGGTCCCTCTCTGGAATCTCCTTAGTCTACTAATAAAGGGGGAGTGAGGCAGCCTGTTGATGGAACATTACATCAGTTGTGAGGATTGGGCTTTTGTGAGTTTAAAAAAAAAGTCTTCTAGTTTTCCTAATAGCTTTTATAGAAATGATGATGAAGATTTGAATTCATATGTGAACCGTTTAAGGTCTACAAAGACTTTTTCTCTTTACAAACCTATGAGACAGACAGCACAAATATTATTAACTTAGTTTTACCTGTGAAGTAACTTTTAGAGTGGCCCTGAGTAGTCAAGAATCAAGTAGCATTTCCTGGGGTCGTTCTCATTCTCTATGGCCAGAGTGGAACTAAGGTGGATCAAGCAAGTAAGAAAAGAAGTACACATTTATTCTTTTATTTCATGTATTCCCACCTATGTGGCGGTCACTGTGCTAGATACTGGAGATATATAGACAAAAAACAAAATGAAAGTTTTTGCCTTCTATGGGTTACAAAGCACTTTCCCTAAAACAACCCTCTGAAGTAGATAACATGAGTACTGTTATCTCCATTTTTCAGATGAGAAACACTAAGGCCCAGATGTGAAGTGGTCTGCTTAAGTCAGAGTTAATAAGTGGCAGGGCCAGGATTTTCACCCAGGCATTCTACAAACTAAGTTGTCTTCTAGCCTGGAGTCACCCCCAGCCCCAGGGGTCAGGTTTGGCCAGACTAATGTTTGGAGGCCAATTCAGTTACCAGACCACCTAGAGACTTATCTCTGCTGTAAGGAAAATCATTTTGGCAATCATTCCCTCACCTCCCCCAACTCCACACCTCCATTCTATCAATGCTAGGCTCTACACACTAGGCCAGATATGTGATCATCAAACCTAAATTTGAGACATATCTAAGAGATCATAGAATCATAGCATTTAGATCTGGAAAGACCTTTGTGGATCATTTAGCCTATTACCTTATTTTACAATCCAGGAAATGATCCCAGAGAAATGAAATTATTTGCCTAAAGTTACATGGGCCCGAAGCAAATCGGGCTTCAAACTCAGGTCCATTGACTCCAGATCCAGGCCTCTTTCTACTACATGTTCAGGATCACACAGATAATAAGCATCAGAATCAAGATTCAAAACCTGGGTCTCCTGTCTCTAAGTACAAAGGGCTTTCCTCTCTATTGCATTGTCCTTCCCAGAAACCCTTTACTGACCATCTAAGTTCACACTGATTTCTCCCTCTGGTGAAATCATAGAGCCCAGAGTCATGGGTATGGAGGCCATCTTGTCTAGCCCTCTTTTTGCAGATGAGGAACCTGAAGCCCAGGGAAGTGAATTGATTTGTGCAATGTTACATAACCACTAACATGGCAGAGCTGAGTTTCGAAAGCAGACCTTCTTGCTCTGAACCCAGTCTGTGTTTTCTATTACATCATTTCACAGTAATGTGTTTTCTATTACCCCAGACTGCTACCACCCAGTCAAGCCTCACTGAACATATCACAGACCTATAACCCCACTAGGCTAACAGTGGCAGCCACAGCATTTCATATGCCATAGGATTTTGAAGACTACAAAGATATTTCTCAGAAATAAGCCTAAAGGGTAGGGGAGTCCAAATATTACTGGGCCCATCTTGCCAGTTGTAGTAGGAAGGCCGAATTTATGATCTCAAAAAGGATCATATAAATATCTGAATGGTTCGAAATCGTTGGGTATACAGAATTCTCCAAGCAGAAGGCATCAAAAAATTTATTCAGGGCCCAGAGCAACAAATTAGCGAACCAACTTCCCCATTCCAGTATTGTGAACATAAGCCTCCAGGCCCAGTAGGCCCGCCTCACAAGAGTAGCCAGGAGGCCACAGAAAAATAAGATGGCATAAATCATATTCACCGGCCTCAAGACCTCACTCGAACTCCTGGGTCCACACAGGGGTCGGCTCTGCT
>JAQQSZ010019004.1:0-10455 GCA_028646595.1 Phalanger gymnotis | reverse complement strand
ATTTTCTCCCTTGTCCCTGTTCCTTTTTGAAAGTGTTTGTTTTTGATTACCTCCGCCCCCATCTGCCCTCCCTTCTATCATCCTCGCTTTTTTTTATCTTCTTCCTCCTTCTTTCCTGTGGGGTAAGATACCCAATTGAGTATGTATGGTATTCCCTCCTCAGGTCAAATCTGATGAGAGCAAGATTCACTCATTCCCCCTCACCTGCCTTCTCTTCTCTTCCTATAGAACTGCTTTTTCTTGCCACTTTTATGCGAGATGATGTACCCTATTCTATCTCTCCCTATCTCCCTCTCTCAATATATTCCTCTCTCATCCCTTAATTTGATTTTATTTCTTTTAGATATCTTCCCTTCGTCTTCAACTCACCCTGTGCCCACTCTCTCTCTCTCTCTATACATATATATATACATATATATACACATACATATATACATACATACCCACTCACATGTATATACCTAAACATATATATATATGTATATATATGCATATTCCCTTCAGCTACCCTAATACTGAGGTCTCATGAATCATACACATCATCTTTCCATGTAGGAATGTAAACAGTTCAACTTTAGTAAGTCCCTTGCAATTTCTCTTTCTCATTCTTTTTCTTGATTACCTTTTCATGCTTCCCTTGATTCTTGTGTTTGAAAGTCAAATTTTCTATTCAACTCTGGTCTTTTCACTGAGAAAGCTTGAAAGTCCTCTATTTTATTGAAAATCCACATTTTGCCTTGGAGCATGATATTCAGTTTTGCTGGGTAGGTGATTCTTGGTTTTAATCCTAGCTCCATTGACCTCTGGAATGTCGTATTCCAAGCCCTTCAATATCTTAATGGAGAAGCTGCTAGATCTAATGCTCTATTCTAACGCTCTTTTCTACACCAATATCCGATGTGAAAAAATACAAGCAAAGGCCTTTGCAAGCATTAGCTATTCACATGGTTTAAGATCCCTTCCAGCTCTAACATTTTGTGTCCTGTATCCTAATAAGGACTTTCCTAGTTCAGATATTCTAGGCTTCTAAGATCACAGTATCATCATTAATTAGGACTAAAAAACTCGGCCCTTTCTTCTAACCACATCACCAATACAATAGGGCCTTAGTTGATAAAGTCCCATTTCCCAAATTTTAGGATTATGCAAAGGGGGAAAATAATACATGCTACTAGGAAGGAACATACATAATGGATGGACTAACAGCTGCTCCTTGGAAGCTTGTACTGTGTTAACATCATCTTAAACCTGTGATCTTCATAACAGCCTCTATAATTGTTGTACATGGCAGGAGCCATTTTTCCAAAGGAAATGAAAATGCATCAGTCCTACCACTCGGCCAAGCTATTCATTATCTAAAGAGCTTTCAGGTTCATTTTCTTTGGATAACTAAGACTCTTTGATAATAACTAACATTTTAATTGCATATTATTTTATATTTACAAAGGTAATGGGAGAGAACACCGGACCTGGATTTTTGTCTCTGCTCTGCCACTGGCCTTCAGCAAGTCACATCCTATCTCCAGAGATGATCTTCGATGTCCCTTCCAACACTGAAAAGTTCACAGATTCTAAGAGTCAGAAGGAACTTGGGAACATTTAGTTCAAACCATACCTAAGCAGGAATCTTCTCCAAAACATCTCCAATGTTAAAGCCACCTAATTTCTTCTTAAAAACCTTCAGTGAAAGGCAACTCACTACCTTATGAGAAAACCCACTACATTTTTTGACAGCTTTACTTGTTAGGAAATTTTCCTTACGTTAAACCTAACTCTGGCTCTTGGCAACTTCCTCCCTCTGCTCCTAGATCTGCCCTCTGAGTCCAAGATGAACAAATCTAATAACTTTTACAGTTCTATGATACTGGTGCCAGAGGCAAAGAGTACTAAATGCTCTCCTCTGTGGATGAAGGATTCTGAAATTCAGGTAGAGCCACAGGAGCGACAAATGCCTGGTCCTTTTACAACATAGTATGTTGGCTATATTCTCCATCTAAAGTTAGTTCCTGAACCAAAGAGAGGAGTTTCTACCAGTCTAGTGTTTCTAGTCAAATACTGATTTATAACAATAATAGCTTATGTTTATGTTTAAGATTTTCAAAGTGCTTTAAGCACAATTTCATATTGTATTTATATACATTATGCCTTGATCATTTTCCCCAACATAAAACCAAGGAGTTGGGTCCCTCTCAAGGGACTAGACAGATAGTTATACAAGAAGCTAGGTCCTAGGTTTTACTCCCTCAAGTTATAATGCAACAACACCATTTAGAAACAAGGATGTCTTCTCAGAAATTAGAAGAAATGCAGTACAAACCCCATATGGCTTGTACTTCCTTTCTATTTAGCTATAGTAGGCCATGATACTTAAATTATATAACCACCTCACCCTTACATGTATAGAATACTTTATACTTTTCCCTTCCTCTTCCCAACCCCCTGAAATTTGACTTCCAACTTCACTGCTCAGCTGAAACTGCTCTCTCCAAAGTTACCAATGATCTCTTAATTACTAAATCTAATGGTCTCTTCCCAAACCTCATCTTTCTTTACCTCTCTATAGCATTACACACTGTTGAACACATTTTCTTCTGAGTTTTTGTGACATTGTCCCCTCCTGGGTTTTCTTCCTCAGTCCCCTTTGCTAGATCTTCATTCTTGTTACACCAAATGTGAGTGTACCCCCAAAGCTATGTTAGGTCCTCTCCTCTTTTTTCCACATATTCTCATTCTCCTGAGCTCCAAACTTCCAACAAGCATTGCCAACTGCCTGGATCACATTTTCCGAATCACAACTCATCTTTTCCCTCAAACCCACTCCTTTTCTGAACTATCCTATAATCGTTAAGGGCAACAACATCCTTCCAAACACCCAGGTTCCCAGCTTTGATGTCATCCTTGACTCATCACTCTCACTTGCCCTACACATCCTCAATCACTTGCTAAATCTTGTTCCTATCTTTTAAACAGTCCCCCTCTCTTCTCTTCTACATTCATACAACCACCACCCTATTTCAAGCCCTCATCGCTTCTCACCTGAACAGGCTACTAATTGATCTCTCTACTTCAAGCTTTTCCTCATTCCAAACCATCCTCCATACAGCTATCCAAACAATTTTCCTAATCAGAAGGCCTGCTCATGTTACCTGTCCCCACTCCTATTCAAATCCAGTGGCTTTTTGTTAACTCTAGGACAAATTACAATTCACTGTAAATATAATGGCAACTAAATCTTTTCATAACCCGGCTCCTTCCAACCCTTCTAGGTTCCCTACACATTACTCCTCTCCGTGCACTTTATGATCCAAAGATACTAGTCTAGTCACAGTTTAGCACACAGGAGAATTCTTGTTCCATCTCCTTATCTTTACAATTCTGCATTTATCCTCCACGCTTGGAATTCACTCCCCCCTCTTTTCTGCCTCTAGGAATTCCTGTATTCCTTCAAGATCCAGCTCAAGCGCCACCTTCTACATGAAACCTTCCAGATCCCCGAACTGCTAATGTACTTCCTCTTGAAATTATCTATTTGTCTTGTATATATCATGTATACACTCACATATGTATATGCTGTCTCAAACTTCTTGAAGACAAGGCCAGTTTCACTTTTGTCTTTGTATCTCCAATCCTTAGCACAGAACCTGGCAAGTCAACATGCATTTACTACTGCGTGTCTACTATATGCCAGTAACTGGCCAAGCAGTGGGAATACAAAGAAAGGCGAAAACAGTCACTGTTTTTAGGTTTTCTCATAAGGTAGTGAGTTGCCTTTCACTGAAGGTTTTTAAGAAGAGGTTAGGTGGCTTTAACATTGGAGATGTTTTGGAGAAGATTCCTGCTTAGGTATGGTTTGAAGTAAATGTTCCCAAGTTCCTTCTGACTCTTAGAATCTGTAAACTTTTTAGCGTTGGAAGGGACATCGAAGATCATCTCTGGAAGGGGTGCTTATAACTTAATGGTCATCAAATAATTAATTTTCAAAGTGCTTTCATATGCATTATATAATTAGTAACTCAGAATCCTAGGGCTGGAAGGGACCTCTGAAGGCATCCAGTCCAAGCTGAAATATTCTTTACAGATGGCCAATCAGTCTCTGTTGCACTGCTCCAGTGACAGATAATCATTAGATGAGAAGACAGGCCAAGAGAGGGGAAGGGACTTGCCCAAGCTCATAGGGAGAGAACTAGCAGGCAGAGAAATACAGGAACCTGGGTCTTCTGATTCCCAGCCCAGAACCAGGGACAGCTAGGACAAAAAGCATAAGTTTTTCAAACCTTATCAATTTCTCAAACTCTGTTTCTCATCTACCCTCTAGACCCTACTTGTGACACCCTTGGCTCTCACTGGCTCAGAGGCTCCTTTCCTCCTTTTATGGTCCCAGGAAGAGCCCTTATTAACTGCCTAGCAATCACCAAATCTCCACCATTCTACCACATGCTTCCGCAGATGCTGAGAAATAGAGGACTTTATCTTTGCTAGCGCACCTTTCTCTCCCTCGACCCACCCCCCCTCCCTTCTTGACCCTTCAAAGCCCTTCCTCCTCTATCCGACTATAGGATCATAGATTTAGAGACTGAAGGGGCCTGACAGATCTGGTTAAACCTCCTTATTTTATAGAGAAGGAAAGAGGGACCCAAAACAGTGAAGTGTCCAGGAAAATGAAAATTCCTTGAAGCCAGAACCGGTCTCATACTTGTATGTGCACACCTAGCGTCTATCACAGCGCCTGGCAAACAACAAGAGCATAATAAGTGCTTGCTAACTGAATGGCTGCCCAAGATCACATCGGTACTTGGTTGCAAGGCAGAATTCGAACTCAGGTCCTCTCTACTCCAAAACCACCACTGTCACTTCCACCTTGTTCCGCTGCCTCCCCAAGCTTTCCTCTCAGTGTCCCTCCTTGGCCCACCCTCCTCTCCCTTCTCTTCTCAGGTTGCACTTACTCCCAGCACAGTCTCCCCTCCTCGGGACCCGCTCCCGTCCTGCAGGGGCTCCCTCAGGCCCTGCGCCTTCGGAGCTCCTTCGCTGGTCCCTGGGAGCCTTCAAGGGTCCGCCCCTCCGTGACCCTCTCAGGCCCTCGTCCCTCCCCAATGCCTGTCATCCGTGGCCCGGGGACCTTCCCCCAGGGACCGCTCCTCAGGCTCTCTGAGGGTCCCCCCTCCCCAGGCCTCTCACCTCTTCCAGGTCCCGTTCGCCGGCGGCACCTCCAACCTCCACCTCCACCACCGCCGCCATCTTCCAGTCTCTCGCTCTGCGCCTGCGTCCGCCTCCTCAGCCCAGCGCCAGCTGCTTCCGCCGTCCTGTATCTCCTAGCCAATCATCTGCGGCAGCTTGGTCCGGGAGGGGTGGGGCCTCGAAGAAACCTAAAGTAGCTGTCAGTGTTCGAGGGAGCGTCATCCTATTCCTCCCTTCGAACTACCTCCGTACCTCCTCAAGGGAATTGCCAAGCTTTGGAAACATTCCCGAATCCTATGAACAATGTAAGCGTAGGTCTTGTTGAGGAAAGTTTTGTATCTCTTTCTCTGCAACTGTTCCCGACTCCTCTAAGGCCGGGTATGGTTCTGAGGAGAAGACGCACTTGGGTGATGCTCCCTTAGCGCGCGCTCAACGCCCTCCCCTTTCCCCCTTCCCCCCCTCCCACCACGTCTCAACACCTGGCTCTGAGGACTACAGGTCCCAGAGTGCACCGAAAACTTGTGGTGTGGAAAGTTACCTTGGAGAGGGTGTACGGAAATAGAAAGTCGCGCCTTCCCTCCCTAAGTGAGTAAACGGTGCCCGCGCGGGGGCGGGGCCAGGGGTTGGAGGTTGGAGGTCAAAGTGCTGTTGTGGCGGGAATCTAGGCGATGAGGCTAAAGAGGCGAGAAGAGGAGGAATGTGCAGTGAGGCTGGGCAGGTAGGTTGGTGCCGGCGTGCGAAGGGCTCCAAGTATCGGCCGTAGAGACTTTGCGGACCTGAGCTTCAGGAAGATCCCAGTGGCAGCCGAGTAGAGAACGGCCGGGAGTGGGGAGAGACCCAGGGCGGGGAGACCAGCCAACTACGACTCCGGCGGGAGGGGAGGAGGCTGGCAGCGAGTCAAATCTACAAGCACTTACTAAGCTCCCACTGTGTTCCAGGCAGGGACAGCTAGGCGGCGCAGTGGATAGAGCTCTGGGCTTGGAATCGGGAAGACTTAAGTTCACATGTGGCCATAGACAGCCTACTAATTGTGTGACCCCGGGCGAGTCACTTAACCCTGGTTGCCTCAGTTTCTTCATCTGTTAAATGAGCTGGAGAAGGGAATGGTAAACCACGCCAGCATCTCTGCTTGGAACACCCTAAATGGGGTCACGGAGAGTGGGATGCAATTGAAATGACCCGATAACTACAATGTTCCAGGTGCTGAGGACGCAAAGAAAGGCAGTTCACATCCTGATGGGGGAGACAGCATGCAAACAAACTGTGCAAACAGCATAAATAGGAAATGATTGACAGCGGGAAGATCCCCGCGTTGAAGGGCTTCTGTGGAAGATGGGATTTTCATTGGGTTTGAAGGAAGCCAGGGTAGAGGGGAGTCAGAGATGGAGGAGGGAGAGCATTCCAGGACTCGAGGACAGCCGGGGGGGGGGGGGGGGGGGGGGGGGAGCCGGAGCCCAGAGTAGAGATCCAGGAGAAGTACGTCCCTTACCTCCACCACTTTTCAGCCTCCTTATGTGTCTCGTCTTCCCCTACTTTAGACTGGAAGCTCGTTGAGGGCAGGGGCTCACTCTTTTTCTTATATCCCCAGTGAATAGGCACTTAATGTTTATCAAACTAAATTGAAGTTTGAGTAGAGAGAAAGGGGGTAGATATGAGGGTGTGAAGGATGTAGATTTTAGGAGTCACCTTCCTGGAGATTCTAGTATTTAAACATGAGGGAGCGAATGAAGTCTCAGAGAGAGAAAGAAAAGAGAAGAGGGCCCAAGACCTGAACTTTGGAGAACACACACAACTGTGGGCAGGGGAGGGTAAGACATGGGGAATGATTCCACAAAGCCATCAGGCAGAAAGGAAGGGAATGAAGAAGGAACCTAGTCACAGGAACTCAAAGAGAGTATCCAGGAGCAGAATGGCCCACAGTGTGAGGTGGAAATTTAGGCATCATTTGGAACTTTGGAGGACACAGTTACTGTAGAGTAGGCTTGTACAACCTCCAGGGCCCGTGAAAAATGTAGAGAAGAACATCCTTTGTATGTAGAGGAAATCCTTTGGTGTGCCACAAGCTTTGGCCATCCGAGGATGTTGTGCAGGCCTGTCGAGGTCTGGAGCCTCTTTGCCTGGGGTTGAGGGAGTGGGAAGTGAGGAAGTGGTTGTCCAGGAAAATACACAACACACCCCTTCTGGGAAAGGGAGGAGAGAGAGAGATAAAGAATGATAGCCTGAGGGGACGGTAGGGCGGAGTGAGGGCTTTTTTTCTGTCTGGGAAGATCTGGGCCATTTTGTCTGGATGGAACTAGCTCATTAGAAGATTGAAGATGGGGCAGCTAGGTGGTGCAGTGAGAAGAGCACCAGAGCACTGGCCCTGAGGTCAGGAGGACCGGAGTTCAAATTCAGCCTCAGACACTTGACACATCTACTAGCTGTGTGATCTTGGGCAAGTCACTTAACCCCAATTGCCCTACCAAAAAGCAAAAAAAAAAAAAAGGAGATTGAAGATTAGAGGTAGGGAATGATTTAAGGGGCCAGTTTGCTCCCATCTCTCACATTCAAGCTTACACTGTGAATCTCTCCATTTCTCCCCACCAGCCAACCCTATACATCCTGGCCCATTTCCCATATTCTCTCCTTGTTCTGTTACAAATCAACACCCCCTTCCCCACTGACCTGCCCTACAACCACTCCTTACATCCTCTACATTGCATACCCCCTTCCATATGACCAGCCACCCCACCTGCCTTCTTACCCCATCCTCTTTATTCCTCATTGAATATTCTTACAAATCTTTAAATGGACCTTATACACCTTGCCCCATTCCCTAGGTCCCTACACATTAGGTACATCCCCAGCATACATATTGGATCACTCTAGACACATACATACCTAAGAATCTACCTATACCCCTTCCATATCTCCTATATTTTATATGTGTATGTGTGTGTGTGTACCTCAGATACCTCAAATTGCATATCCTTTCACATATATATATACACACAGTAACCCACCTAACATTCACAGTTCCTTATATCTACACAATGCTACCCATTCCCCATCATGTACCCCAGTTTACCCCTTGTATCTTCCACATTGCACATTCCCCCCCACACACCGACCTGCTTTTCCCTACACACCCTCCTGCCCTATATTATCCTTGGTATATATTATACACAGAAAGTTCCTCTACATACATATAGCCCATCTCTTTCCCCTATACCCTCACTGCATATACCCTTATGGATGCACCAGTAATCTACTCTTTAAACCTTCATGTTACCTTCTTTAGCCCCCTAGATGCTCCCTACTGCACACATTCTCATACATACTGACTAGACCTACACGCCCTTGGCCTCATTCCCAGTACTCCCTTCAGCAATTGAATTTCCTATCTACATGCATATACCATTATCCTCCATACCCACTCCATCCCTTATGTCCCCTTACACTGAATTTTTCTTACTCAAATTGTACTTATATGACCCACCCATATGCTCTACTTCATTCCTCACCTCACCCCCTAATACCATCGCATACCATTCCTTGACAGAGCCTAAAAAGAGACACGCCACCCCTCATGTAGCTACACTCACTGGCATGCTTTTTCTCAACATCCTCTCATGCGTTCCTTGACTTGCCTAACACACTTCTCTCTATATTGCGCAATTCCTGTCTCACTAATCTCTACCTATACTCTCTACCCAACACACCCTTGTCTTGTTCATGGCTCCATTGACCAAGCCAAGTGGCCAAACCCACTATACCTCCTACAGACCCCTACTACTCTGTACATACTCAGACCACAGACAGATATCTCTACAATTCATACATTAATCATGTTTTTGATTGAATTTGTCCTTCATGGGCACGTTCTGGTTGCTGTGGGGATAGACAGTAGAAGACAGGTCCCTGCCTTCCAGGAGCTCACAGGCAACTGTTGTGCAAGATGGTATATAGTTCCCATCTCTCTTGTGCTTTAAAGTTTATACAATGTCTTTTTGCACAATAATGTTATGAGAAAGGTAATATAAAGTGTTATTTTGCAAATGAGAAAACTAAACTTTAGAGAAGGAAAATGAGCTAATAGCTAATAAATGGCAAGGATTTGAACCCATAACTCCTACCTCTTTCCATTGTACACTACTGGTTCTCAGTATATGATAAATACTTTAGAAATGGTACAGACTATAAGTGTTAAGTGCAAAGGAAAGAGATCTTTAAATGGCATAATTGAAGGCTTCATGGAAGGGAGAATTTGAAACTATAGCTTCAAATTCTTTCAGTAGAAACTGAAGTAGGGCATTCCAGGCAGAGGACAAAGGCATAAATGTGGGAAAGCACAGGGATGTTCCAGGGTTAGCGAAAAGATGGCCTAGCTGGAGTGCATCATTACAGGGTTTAAGAAGGGGACCAAAGGGAAATGTGATTGGAAAAGAAAGCTAAGGGCAGCACCCAAAGACTCTGCAATGGGAGGTGGAGGAGTCGGGGTTTTATCCTGTAGGCAGTGAGGAGCCATCAGTTATTTTTGAGCAGCAGAAGAATGTGCATTAGGAAGAGCAATCTGGCAGCATGTACAGAATCATAACTCTCATTTTGATGAGGCTTTGGGCTTCACAAAGTTGTTTTTCTTACATTGACCTTGTGAGGAAATCAAGGCTCAGAGAGGGTTTGACAATCATGATCGTCTATGAATAGCTCACGTTTATGTGGTCACTGATGATTCACAAAGTACCTTTCTCACTATAGTCCTGGGAGGAGGCAGGAAAATCTTCATTAGCCCTATTTTATAGTTAAGGAAATACAGGTTCAAAGAGCGTGAATGACTTCCTCAAATTGTATGGCTGTTGTCTATTAGAAGGTAAATCAGAGGAAAACACTCTGCACGCAGAGGGTATGGTTAATGTTATTTTGCATTTATTCTCCATTTATTTCTTAGGTGTGCTGCTTTGCTAGAAGGGGCTACATGTTTCCCAAAGACCAGAGCAAGCCTTCCTTCCTGATGTCCTTTCACTGCACCTAGTCAAGGGCTGTCTGTATACAAATCGACCACTTGACAAGTGCTTCTTTCCTGAGAGATAAATAAACTGTTCCTTTGGACACAGTTTCTCTTTTCTTGCTTCACCCTGCTCCACACTCCCTCCCCATTTCTTCCCAATTTTTCCTCTACTTCTCTAACTTGCTTTTCTAAATCCTTTTTGAGTTCTTGCATGGCCTGAGACCAGTTCATGTCCCTCTTGGAGGTTTTTGTTGTAGGCTCCATGACTTTAACTTCTTCTGACTGTATGTTTT
>JAQQSZ010019003.1:0-10455 GCA_028646595.1 Phalanger gymnotis | reverse complement strand
GGTACGCATTGAGAAGGCCTGACGGTTGGCGCCCAGGGCGTCAATAACCTCAGCGCTATTGCTGCTCTCCGGTTTTGAAACCCACAGCAGCACGCCGAGGATCAGCGCGAAACCTGAGGCGATCCAGAAGGTAATATTGGGGTCGATACTAAACAAAATACCGGTGATGGAGGCGCACAGCGCCCAGCCGACGCAGCCGGAGACGCGCACTTTACCATATTCAAAACGGTTGGCGCGGCTGACGCGTTCTATATAGGCTTCTACCGCCCCGGAGCCGCTGGAGAAAACGATCCCCAGATATACACCGCCCACCAGCGCGCCCGCGATGATATTCATCTGCAGCAACGGCGAGAAAACAAAAATAAAGAAGGGGGCAAACAGGATTAATAAAATCGTAATCGTCCACAGCAGATGCTTGCGCAGACCGAGCTTATCGGAAATCAGGCCAAATACCGGCTGAAAAATTATGGCGAATAGCGAAATGGAGGAGAAGACAATCCCCGTCTCGGTTTTGGTTAAATGGTTAACTTCCGCCAGCCACACCGGGAAAAAGGGAAAGTAGGCTGACATAATGAAATAGTAGAAGAAAAAGAACAGCATGAAATAAATAAAGTTATGCCGTTCTCGTGGCGCGAGTTCAGAGAGTTTCATTGTAAATATTCCATATTATTATGCCTGTAAGGTTGGGGGCTTTCGCCCCCGATTATTATTGGAAGTGAATCGTTAACTGATAGTGCCATTGTCTTTCAAGCAGCAGCCACTGTTGCAGCACGCTGGGTGTCCAGGAGTCGTCGCCGCCGATGCCCATGTGTTGAGCATCGAGCGCAATCCAGACGCCGTTTTCCGGCTTCATCCTGTGCCAATGATCGGTCTCCATTAACTGCGCGGTGCTATAGGGCTGTACGGAGAAGTGGAAATCGCCCGCGACGTGCCAGCGCCCCCAGTCCAGCGCTTTGTTATCACAGCGCAGGCCGTTTTCCGTCGGGAAAATGTAAGGAGTCGTCATCTCTTCCAGCGGCAGCTGCCAGCGGGAGAAACAGGCGCTGGTGCGGCGATCCGGGTAGTTCTCGTGCGGGCCGTAGCCCAGCCAGCAGACCGGCTGCTGCTGGTCGGGAACCTGGAACGTCAGCCCGATGCGCGGTAGCGGCGGCAGGGTGCCCGCGCGTTCGCCATCGACCGCCAGGTGCAGCTTGCCTTCGCTATCAAACGTCATCCGCCAGTGGCTGACAATCACCACTTCATCGCCGCGCAGATAGTGCCAGCGGCAATCGATAACCACTTCATGGGCCAGACGCTGCGCGTCGCACGCCACGCAGCGAGCGCTGAGGCCGTACAGCCCGGCGCTTTTCCAGCGTTCGACCCAGGCGTTGGGGTCGATGCGCTCCACTTCGCTGACGCCAATATCGTTATCCAGCGGCGCGCGCACAAACTGATCGCGCAGCGGTGTCAGCAGCTGTTCCACGCCGTCCACCTGCCACCGGGTTAACAGACCGCTTTCCCGGTCGACCGTCCACTGCTGCGAACCGCTGCGCACCGTCCAGGCGGCGTCGCTGCCCTCCAGCGCTGGCGCCGTGCCGGTAGGGGCAGGGCTACGCAGCGCCAGCGGGGCGGCGAGCGGGAACTGCTGCCAGGCGACGCGATGCCCGGCTTCGGACCAGGCGGTGGCCTGCGGCTGGACGACCTCCAGGGTTAGCCACACTTCTTCGGCGCCGGCGGGCAGCGCCAGCGTATCGCACAGGGTCAGTTCGCACTGGCCTTCAGGGCTAAGCTCAAGCTTCACTTGACCCTCGGCAAAGGTTTCTCCGGCGGCCTGAACCTGCCAGCGCAGTTCTTCGTTATCGGTGGCGCGGAACAGATATTCGCTGCTGACGCCGATCCGCAGCGGGGATTGCGCGAGCAGGGTAAACTGGAAATACTGCTGCGCGTGTTTGGCCTCAATTAATGAAGGATGCGGGCGGCGGTCAGGGAAGACCAGGCCGTTCATACAGAACTGACGATCGTTCGGTTTATCGCCAAAATCACCGCCGTAGGCATAGCCAACGCTTCCGTCGTCGAAGGTTTTGCTGATGGCCTGATCCGCCCAGTCCCAGATAAAACCGCCCTGCAGGCGCGGATAGTCGCGAAAGGCCTGCCAGTAATCGGCAAAATTGCCGAGGCTGTTGCCCATCGCGTGGGCGTATTCGCAGAGGATCAGCGGTCGCTGCTCGCCCGGCATACTGATCCACTTTTTGATCCCCCATTTTGGCACCGTTGGAATCAGCTGGTCGCGCTCAACGCGAGCGTACATCGGGCAGATAATATCGGTGGTGGTGCTGTCGGCGCCGCCGCCTTCATACTGCACCGGGCGGGAAGGGTCGTTGCGCTTCAGCCAGTGATACATCGCTTCATGGTTGCCGCCGCCGCCGGATTCATTTCCCAGCGACCAGATAATAATCGACGGGTGGTTGCGGTTGCTTTGCAGCATTCGGCTGACGCGGGCGCTGAAGGCCGGGAGCCAGGCCGGATCGTCGGAAAGACGATTCATCGGCACCATGCCGTGGGTTTCAATATTAGCTTCGTCAACGACGTACAGGCCATAGCGGTTGCACAGCTCATACCAGCGCGAAGCGTTTGGATAGTGCGAGCAGCGCACGGCGTTGAAGTTGTTCTGCTTCATCAGCAGAATGTCCTGCACCATGTCCTCTTCGGTCACCACCTGGCCGCGCTGGTGGTGATGCTCGTGGCGGTTGACGCCGCGGATCAGCAGCGGTTTGCCGTTCAACAGCAGCAGGCCGTTTTTGATTTCAACGCGGCGAAAGCCGATATCCCAGGCTTCCGCCTCGATCGTTTCATCGCCGCGCCACAGGGAGACGACCGCCCGATAGCAGTTTGGCGTTTCCGCGCTCCACAGCGCCGGTTTTTCTACCGGCAGACGAATCGCCGCGCGTTCGGCATAGTTTCCGCGCTCATCGATAATCGGCGAACCCGGCGACTGGCGGTGGCTGGCGACCAGACGATCCTCATCCCACAGCTCAACCTTCACCGTCAGCTCTTCCAGCTGCGTGACCGGCGCGGCAACGCTTAAGTTCACCAGCAGCTCGGCGTCGCGGTAAAGCGCATCGAGCTGCGGCGTGAGCTGAACGTCGCTGAGGTGCAGGGTCGGTTTGTTCAGCAGCCAGACCGAGCGAAAGATCCCGCTCATGCGCCACATATCCTGATCTTCAAGCCAGGTTCCCGCGCTCCAGCGCATTACCATCACGCAGATGCGGTTATCGCCGGGCTGAAGGAATGGCGAGAGATCGAAGGCAGCGGGCAGGCGGCTGTCCTGCGAGTAGCCGACCCATTCGCCGTTGCACCACAGATGAAAAGCTGAATTAACGCCGTCGAAGATAATCTGCGTCTGGCCGTTGGCCTGCCAGCCCTCATCAACGCTGAACGTCAGCGAGTAGCAGCCGGTCGGGTTCTCCTCAGGCACGCGCGGCGGCGTAGTATCGATAGGGTAGCGAACGTTGGTGTAGATTGGGGCGTCGTAGCCTTCCATCTGCCAGTTTGATGGCACTGGCGTACTGCGGCTGTCCGGCAGCTCGTCTTCCAGCCAGCGGGCATCCACCGCAAACGGGCTGCGGGCAAGGGAAAACTGCCACTGGCCGTCAAGCCGGCGACGAGACGCCGAAGGCCGGTTGTCCCGCGCCGCGTCGGTATCGCGCCAGCTGGCGAACGTCGGGTGGGCCGGTAAACGGTTGAGATGGGTAATGGTCTGGTTTTGCCAGTCTTCGCGGGCGAGAACCTGATGAAACGTCGCTCCTGCGGCGGAGATTGAGTCGTGTTGTTGCATACGCATACCTGACGGATAAGTGAGAAAAATGTCATTCGCTAGACAATATAAATTTGTTATCAGTTATTTTCGTCAAGGCCGCAATATTGGCGAAAATGAAACCTACTGGCGATCACGAAAAGCTGGAAAAAGGGCTGATTTTTGTCGTCCTTTAAACATAAAATGTTAGCGGACGACATTGAGGGTTCAAAATAGGGAAGGAGCGCGCTATGCAGCGTCGATCGGCAACGCTAGAAGATGTGGCCCGCGAGGCCGGGGTATCCCAGCAGACGGTCTCCCGAGTGCTGAATAATCCGGACGTGGTGTCTGAAAGAACCCGCGATAAAGTGATCCGCGCAATGCAGGCGCTGCGCTATGTACCGAACCGTTCTGCGCAGCTGCTGGCGGGGAAATCCGCGCCGTCAATTGGCCTGATTACCGCCTCGCTAACGCTGCACGCGCCTTCGCAAATCGCCGCGGCGGTGAAAAGCTATGCGGGTTTGCATCAGCTTGAAGTTTCAATTGCGATGCCGGTGCAGATCGATTATCCGTCGCTTCAGGCCAGGCTCAATGAGTTTCGCGCCCAGCATATCCGCGGCGCGATTATCAGCCTGCCGCTGGAAAGCAGTCTCGCGGAGCGGCTGGTGGCGGAGAATCCCGACATTGCCTGCCTGTTTCTTGACGTCTCGCCGGAGGCCGACGTTTGCAGCGTGCGTTTCGATCACCGCGACGGCTGCGGCGCCTGCGTGCGTCATCTCTGGGACGCCGGGCACCGCGAGTTCGGCCTGCTTGCCGGGCCGGAAAGTTCGATTTCCGCGCGTATGCGCCTGAGCAGTTGGCGCGAGGCGCTGCACCGGCTGGGGGTCAGTAATGCGGTGACGGTGTTTGGCGACTGGAGCGCCGCCAGCGGCTGGCACAAAACTTTTGAGCTGCTGCATCACCATCCGCGCCTCAGCGCCATCGTGGTGGCTAACGATCAGATGGCGCTTGGGGTGCTGAGCGCGCTGGCGCAGCTTAACCGCACCGGCAGCCAGGCTATCTCGGTCACCGGCTATGACGATACGGCGGACAGTCTCTATTTCCAGCCGCCGCTGACCACCGTCGCTCAGGATTTTAATGTTCTCGGGAAACGGGCGGTCGAGCTGCTTATCAAGCTCATGGCCGCTCCGCAGATAAAAATTCGCGAGCTGCTGCCGACGCGTCTGATTATCCGCCATTCCACCTGGCCCTATGCGGGAGATGAGGAGAGGGAGAAAGGCGAGCTCATTGCGCAGCTTAAAGCGCTGGTGGAAAAGCTCTAAGCAACGGGCCGTTTAGCTTTCATTGATGTTGCGTGTGATAGTTTATGGAACAAACGTACTCAGGGGATTTATCCACTGAACGTAAAAATGCAAAACACAATCTATCCATGCAAGCATTTATTCACCGCCAGTCACATGGCGGTTTTTTTTGGCCTTTTTTTGCCAATGGGAAATGACATTATTTTATTTTATTCTGCTTATTGCGCGTTAAATCGGCTGAATAAAGCATAAACGCATTGTTTTTGCGGCCGTGTGTTAAAAGGTTTTCCGGGGCTATAGTTTCTGAACCAGCACAAAATACTGTAGAGCATGAGGCGACAGGACGCTCTTCTTTTAGCGCCATTCGGCTATGCTGAAAGCCAATAGCAGCGAGTAAAGGCAAGGTCATGATGATATTAAAAGGAAAAGAGCACGTTGACTCGGTTGACTGGCAGACGGTGGCGGAGACCATCGCCGCCGCAGGGCTTAAACAGCGGGACGTTGCGCTGGTTGAACGCGCGTTTCGTCATAGTACCTTTTGCTGGTTCGGCTATGAAAACGGTCAGCTCATTGCCGTTGCCCGGGCGATTAGCGACCTGACCTGGTGTAGCTATCTGGCGGATGTCGCGGTGCACCCGCGCTGCCAGGGTAAAGGATACGGCCAGCAGCTGATGCGGGCGGTCAGCGATGAGCTGCGGCCGTATGGCAAAACCTTTATCTACTCGGTAGTGGATAAAATAGATTTCTATCGCCGCTTCGGTTTTGAATTGCTGGCGACGGGTATGGTATGCGCCAGCGAAGAGACGATAGCGCGTATGCGCGAGCAGGGATTTGTTGGCTAGCAAACACCACCTAAAAAAATGCATTTACCAAACCTTAGTCGGCTATAGCGGGTCCAGTAAATTATGACAGATAGCCTGGGTTAAAAGGGTAAACTGTGTTACACAGTCTCATTCTCCTGGCAAAAATCTGGATGGGATTATGCTGACAACTCTGATTTACAGAAGTCAGATGCATTTAACACAAGAAACCGATCTCACACTGCTGGTTGAAAAAGCGAATGCTGAGAATGCAGCTCGCGGGATTACGGGCATACTTCTTTTAAAAGATAATGTTTACCTTCAGATACTTGAGGGGGATGAGTGCGTGCTTGAGCAGCTATTCAGCAAGATCAAGCAAGACGATCGCCACTATCAGGTTGTCGAGCTGATGCGTGATTACGCGCCGCGCCGGCGCTTTGAAAACGTAGGGATGATGTTTTTTGACCTGAATAAACGGCAAACCGCTGACGTCCTGACAAAGGTGCGCCAGCTTAGCCAACTGAAAGGTTATCTTTCCACCGAAGAGCGCGTTTATAAATTTATCCATACTTTTATCAGCCAAAGAAGGACTGCCGCGCCGTCACCCTTTTTACGGCCTGACAAATGGTCGCTTCATTCGCGTAAACATGCATTTCATGCGCCGCAAGAATCGTTTTTTGCCGGTCAATGCTGTCAGTTTGCTTTCCAGCCCATTATCGAACCGTTGGCAGGGAATATCACTTCGCTTGAAGCGCTTATACGTGATAAAGAGGGCGGTAGTCCCGCCAATTTCTTTGCCTCGATTCCGCCAGAGAAACGTTATGAAGTTGATCTCAAAGCGAAATCAGTTGCCTTTGCCCTGGCGAAAGAAATCAATATTGGCGACCATAAAATATCCATTAATATCCTTCCGATGTCGCTGGTTGTTATTCCTGATGCCATTGAATACCTGTTGCAGGAAATAAAAAAACAGGGACTGGTACCCGAACAGGTGATCGTTGAGGTGACGGAAGATGAAATGATCTCCGGTTTTAGCCAGTTCAGCAGCGCGATAAAAAAACTGCGCGTCTCTGGTATGGGGCTGGCAATTGATGACTTTGGCGCCGGTTATGCTGGGCTCTCGTTGTTGACAAAAATTCAGCCTGATAAAGTTAAAATCGACCGCGAGATTATTTCCGACATCCATCAGAGCGGCCCTAAACAGGCGGTGGTCAGGTCGATCATCAACTGCTGCCGTGAACTTGAGATTGCCGTGGTTGCTGAAGGCATAGAGCGGATAGAGGAGTGGTGCTGGCTCGAATCTGCGGGTATCAAACGTTTCCAGGGCTTTTTATTTGCCATGCCGAAAGTCAACGGCGTCGGTGATATACGCTGGCCTAAGGAAAAAGTGAAGCCTGATATGCCTTAATATACTGAGCGGTTTGCTTCCAGCAGCAGCGCAGGCGAGTAGAAATTGAGTATTCAGCCTGGATCGTCCCTATTTTCTGCAGCTGAACCGGCCAAGAGTTGATGATGGCCGGTAAGCTCATGAATAACTGCAAGCTCTGCCTATTCCCAATCTAAAACAAACTGACCTTTGTTAATCATCGATCCTGTCATGACTGATTTCATCTTCGTGGGTGTTTATCAACTGCGTAAGCGCTATTTGTTCCTGAAACTTGGTCAGAAGCAGTTCTGCGTCCGTCTTCAGAACGTCTTCAGATGATTCCAGTACCGAATTTATCGCTTTCGTTACGTTGCTAACTAATTCCGCGACGCCGCCTTCCTTGCCGATAGCAAGCATCAGAGCGCTAATGAGCAAAGACTGCGCCTCGACCTGGGCAGCAAGCTGCTTACTTTCGGCATCCATGGCGGAAATTTTAGCAATTATGCTGAGAATGACATTATTCATTGTATCCCTCAAATCGATCAGTTAGAGCGGGTTGTTGATGGCTATCTTCGATGTCGATAGTCCGAAATAACCATAGGACATCAATATGCCAGAAAAAATATCGGTAGCGATAGTCAGGTTTTAGACATCAGCAAAGTTAAGCATGAAAACGCGCCGGTCCCTCTTCCATTTTTCCTCCAGCGGTCGCGCCCGACAGCGCGTAAGGGAGCATGAAGAGAGCGGTGTTGAAAAGAAAGACGGCAGACTTGACGTCGTGTTAAGCCTGGCCGACCTCTGATGTTTCTTACTTCAGCATCAACTCATACCGGACGACCGGAAAATTTTAGGATGTTTGGCCGTGAGGACAGACGCGTTTGCAAGAGCGGCTATCGCTTAGCATCGAGGTACAGCATGGTCTGACGCCCGACCATGAATATGGCTCATGTTGTAATGAAATTAACTCGCTTTTACTCATCTAATGACTCTGGCATAACATGCTGTATTCGATATAGATAATATGAAGATAAAGACTGCTTATGGAAGCATGCGGTAGCCTGCAACCATCAGAAAGGACAGCGGTTTTTTATCTCAGGACTTAGGATGCACATCTGCGATGAATCAACAATTTACATATACTATTAAACGCACTCTCTTTGATGAAAACTATAACCCCTCTGAAAATACGCGTATTACAACCAACTTTGCTAATTTAGCCAGAGGGGAAAATCGCCGGGAGAATCTGCGCAATACGTTAGCCATGATAAACAACCGTTTCAACAACCTGGCGCATTGGGATAACCCCAAAGGCGATCGCTACGCGGTTGAGCTGGAAATTATTTCAGCCGAAATGAAGTTCAACGCCACTGGCGATACTTTTCCGGTAATTGAAATATTGCAAACCAGCATTATTGACAAAAAAACGGATAAACGCATTGACGGTATTGTCGGCAACAATTTCTCCTCGTACGTTCGTGATTACGACTTTAGCGTAGTGCTGTTGGAACATAATAAAGGGCGCGCAGGTTTTAGCCTTCCCGAGGGGTTTGGCGATTTACACGGCAATATATTTAAACATTTCGTCAATTCAGCGCAGTACAAGGCCAAGTTCAAAAAAACACCGGTCATCTGCCTTAGCGTCTCCAGCAAAGACATCTATCACCAGACCGGAAATCAACACCCGGTGCTGGGCCTCGAATACCGGCCTGCCGCCTCATCGTTGACTGAGCAATATTTTGGCAAAATGGGCCTACAGGTTCGTTATTTTATGCCGAAAAACAGCGTCGCGCCTCTGGCATTTTATTTTTCGGGGGATTTGCTGAGCGATTATACGAGTCTTGAGCTGATTAGCACCATTAGCACGATGGAGACGTTCCAGAAAATATACCGCCCTGAGATCTACAATGCGAACTCTGCCGCAGGGCTCTGCTACCAGCCCGATCTGCATCATCAGGACCATTCACTCACAAAAATTGTTTACGATCGTGAAGAGCGCAGCCAGTTGGCTGTAGAGCAGGGGAAGTTTACCGAAGAGCACTTTATTAAACCGAACAAAAATATTCTGCAGCAATGGTCTGCTCATTACGCTCTTTAAGACATCGCATATATAAGGCTATCGATAATGACAAAATTATTACCCACTTCAACAGCCGGCAGCTTACCGAAACCCTCCTGGCTTGCTGAGCCGGAGAAACTGTGGTCTGCCTGGAAATTACACGATCAGGAATTAATTGACGGCAAAAAAGATGCGCTGAGTTTGTCCTTATTCGACCAACTGCGCGCCGGTATCGATATCGTCAGCGATGGCGAGCAAACGCGTCAGCATTTTGTCACCACGTTTATTGAGCATCTCAGCGGCGTTGATTTTGAAAAACGCGAAGTTGTTAAAATCCGCAATCGCTACGACGCGAGCGTACCAACCGTGGTAGGGGCCGTTGAGCGACAAAAACCGGTATTCGTTGAAGATGCGCGTTTTTTGCGTCAGTTGACCAAACAACCGATTAAATGGGCGCTGCCTGGGCCCATGACCATGATTGATACGCTTTATGACGCTCATTACAAAAGCCGCGAAAAACTGGCCTGGGAATTTGCGAAGATACTTAACCAGGAGGCCAAAGAGCTGGAGGCCGCCGGCGTCGACATTATTCAGTTTGATGAGCCAGCCTTTAATGTCTTTTTTGATGAGGTCAATGATTGGGGCATCGCGGCGCTAGAAAGGGCGATTGAAGGGCTTAAATGCGAAACCGCGGTCCATATCTGCTATGGATACGGCATCAAGGCCAATACCGACTGGAAAAAGACGTTGGGTACGGAGTGGCGCCAATATGAAGAAGCGTTCCCTAAGCTGCAAACATCCAACATCGATATTATCTCACTGGAGTGCCATAACTCGCGGGTGCCTATGGATCTGCTTGAGCTGATTCGTGGTAAAAAAGTCATGGTTGGAGCCATAGATGTGGCAACCAATACAATTGAAACGCCGGAGGAGGTCGCCGCGACTTTGCGTAAAGCGCTGCAGTTTGTGGATGCAGACAAGCTCTATCCTTCAACCAACTGCGGCATGGCGCCATTATCGCGTCGGGTTGCGACAGGTAAGCTGCAAGCGTTAAGCGCCGGGGCGGAGATTATCCGCAGGGAGCTCCAGGGAAAATAGCCTCTGGCACAGGGCCGAAAAGCATCGCCGTTGCTGGCAGATGTCCAGCGAATGCTACAGCG
>JAQQSZ010019002.1:0-10455 GCA_028646595.1 Phalanger gymnotis | reverse complement strand
ATGCCATCTTATTTTTCTGTGGCCTCCTGGCTACTCTTGTGAGGCGGGCCTACTGGGCCTGGAGGCTTGTGTTCACAATACTGGAATGGGGAGGTTGGTTCGCTAATTTGTTGCTCTGGGCCCTGAATAAATTTTTTGATGCCTTCTGCTTGGAGAATTCTGTATACCCAACGATTTCGAACCATTCAGATATTTATATCATCCTTTTTGAGATCATAAATTCGGCCTTCCTACTACACCCCCCAACCAAAAAAAAAAAATGACAACCTCAAATGCTTACTATCACTGATTTGCATCCTAGTCCCTTTTCCAGAGGGAGAAAAAAAGTTGAAATGAATAAATCAAATCTTTCAGGGGCATCTACATGATGCAGTGAATAGAACACCGGCAGTGAATAGAGCATTGGCCCTAGAGTCAGGAGGACCTGAGTTCAAAATCGGCCTCAGACACTTGACACTTACTAGCTATGTGACCCTGAGCAAGTCACTTAAGCCCAATTGCCCATCAAAAAAAAAATCTCTCAGCATTATGTTTAGTGATCATATCAATGAGAAATACATAAATATTAGTTATTTCAAGCAGCTGCTCAGAGAACACTTGTCTGATGTAGAAATCTTTCTAGTGCCTGAGTCTTCGTTTGACATAAGAAGTCTGAGCTTTAAACACTAATTGATTGGCTTCTAGAAAATTATAAGCAGTTACTTTAGACTATAAGATTTATATTAAAGCAAGAATTTACATGGTGCAATGGACAGTATTTTGGACGTAGAGTCAGGAAGACCTGAGTTCAAATCCAGCCTCAGACCCTTACTGGCTGTGTGACCCTGGACAAGTCTCTTAACCTGTCACTGTCTGCCTTAGTTTCCTCATCTATAAAATGAGGATAATAATAGCACCTTCCCCCCAGTGTTGTGAGAATAAAACGAGATAATATTGGTAAAGTGCTTTGCAAACCTTAAGGCTCTATATGAATGCTAGGTAGCTACTACTGTGACATATCACTTGTACAGAGCTGCCTATGTGTTGTTTCTCTGATGAGGCTGTGGGCTCCTTGAGAGCTTTTCTTTGCCTGGAACACAGTAGGTGCTTAATAAATGCCAGTTGATCATTTAACATAAAAAGAAAACCAAAGATACATCTGTGACCTTAGATTATGATAATTAAAAACGTAAGAGAAATAATGTATTTAATAACTAAGTATTGAATTAGGACCAAGGTTTTCCCCCCTTTCTACTTTCTCATCCAGAAATCAACCAATATGGGAAATCTTGCTCAAAGACTTATCCAGCCAGGAAAGCTAAAATCTCATCAAAGAAAATAAAGAAATTCTAAGTTTAGGTGAATGAGTGGATTCCTTGCTCATAGTGTTTACTCGGGTCTGGGAAAATGTGGATTCTCCCTTTTGCCAGAGGGTGATATGGAGGGTTTTTTGAGGGGGAAGGCAGTTGGGGTTAAGTGATTTGCCCAAGGTCACATAGCAAGTAAGTGGTCAAGTGTCCGAAGCTGGACTTGAACTCAGGTCCTCCTGATTTCAGGGCTACTGCTCTCTCTGCCATGCCACCTAGCTGCCCCTGCGACATGGAAATTGATAAGTCTTTTTGACCAAGATTTAGGTACTCAGTGTCACAGACCTCAAGACCCTCATTGGAATAAACTCACCTCTCATTATAATATTCATTTTCAATCAGAGTTGATTGTCACCCTCAGAAACACTAGCTCTTCCAAGGGCATATAAAATGGGAACCCACTGCCATGATTTGTCTTTGACATTCAAGAGTGTCATTGACCCATTTTATTAGGTCTATGTCTCTCAAACTACGTCTATGTCTCTCAAACTTTTTAAATGTCACATGCAAAGCTTTACTGATTCTAGGGTGAGGTAGTAATGCTGCAAATTTCAGACTCAAAGCAAACTATTATGAAAAACAAGGGAAATTTTTGCTGGTCATATAACAAAAATTGTTAGCATTCAATAGGCCTCATGACATATGTCATCAATCACGATCATCAGTACCAAAAAGAAACAATTAGAATATGTTATTGGAAACAAAGTGTAGAAGGAGCAGAGCTTAGGTCATCCAGACTCCTAATTTTTATATCTTGACACCTGAATATTAAAGCAATAAGTCTGAAGGAAGCTTTCTGTATGTTCACTCCATGATCGGACTGGCCAAAAGGAGAGATAGTTTCCCAGGTGAAGTTTCTGGTGTTTCATAAGCCGTGCTCGCCTGCTGAAGGCACTGCCACATTCAGGGCATTTATAGGGCTTCTCTCCAGTATGAATCCTCTGATGTTCAGTAAGGTGTTCCCTTCGACTGAAGGTTTTCCCACATTCAGTACGTATATAGGATTTCTCTCCAATATGCCCTCTGTGATGTTGAGTAAAGAATGAGCTACAGCTGAAGGATTTCCCACATTCGGTACATTCAAAAGGCTTCTCTCCAGTATGAAGTCTCTGATGTTCAGTGAGGGATTATTTTCTGTCGAAGGATTTTCCACATTCAGTGCATTCGTAAGGTTTCTCTCCAGTGTGAAGTCTCTGATGTTCAATAAGGGATCTTCTTTTACTAAAAGCTTTCCTACATTTGCTACATTCATAGGGTTTCTCTCCTGTATGCATTTGCTTATGTTGGGCAAGATTTGATTTATAAATGAAAGCCTTCCCATATTCATTACATTTATATGGTTTTTTCCCAGTGTGAGCTTGCTGATGTAGAGTAAGGCACGGATTATGACTGAAGTATTTCCCACATTCTCTGCATTCCAAATGCTTATGCTGGCTTCTTCAACTTATTTCTATGGGGTCTTTACTTCCTCTGGCTCCTGTTTCTTTCATCTTGGGATTCAAAGGACCATCTTTCATGAGTCTTTCCATTAGGAGCCCTTGAAATTTTTCTTCCAATAATCCCTGCTTTGGAGTTGATACTTTGGATTAGGCCTAGTTTCCCACTCTGAAAGAAATTACATACATATATTCTCCAGTCTCTGTCCAGGGGCCAAGGGTCCAGGGGTAGGGAGAAATCACTACAACAACTACAGCAAGGGAATGATAAAATTAAAAACCATGCAACTAGATGGAAACTGGTCTTTTCATGGTTCTCAAATGCAACTCTAATCAGTAGAAAGGCATGGATGGGTGGTATTTCATGCCAGTGGAGGGAGAGCCAATACTAAGGTAACGAGGGATCTTTGCAATGAGATAGTTGACTAAAGGCTGCCACAGACAAGGCATGCTATGGGAGTTCAGAGAGGGCTGAATTCATTGTGCCGTGGAAGTTACGGAAAGCTTTGAATGGAGGGACATTTGTGCTGAGCCATAAAGGATTGGTAGCATCAAACATAACAGACGGGGAAAGCATTCCATTTTCAGAGATTAGTCTGTAGTTGGGTTTAAATGTGTCCACTCTGAGATGATTTGTATCTAGAATGATAATAGCTAGCATTTATACAGAGCTTTAAGGTTTGCAAAACGCTTCACAAATATTACCTCATTTGATCATCACAATCACCCTGGGAGCAGGGCTTATTATCATTACCCCCATTTTAAAGATGAGGAAACTGAGGCAGAATTGTCTGTGGTTGCATGGCTAGTCAGTTTCTGAGGCAGGATTTGAATTCAGATCTTCCTGTCGGTCCAGTGCTCTAGCCATTGGACCACTTCGCTTAGATTTCCATCTAAATGAAACAATTCAGAATCTGCAACTGAAGGTCAAGGCTGAAGATAGATGGAAATTTGGGCTCACTTGCATGTAAGAGATCTTTGAAAGGTCATTAAAATACTGTCAAGGGAGGCAATGTAACAGAAAAGAAGCAGCAGGTCCAGGACTAGACTTTGGGGAACACTAGCATCTGCTTTGGGAATAACAATGAGGTGGTAGGGGGTGGGAGTGGTGGAGAGGTGGTGGTAGGGTGGTGGTGGGGTGGTGGTGAGATTGGAAGAGTATTCAAAATTGCAGCAGAGCAGTAATTCTAGCAATTCTATTTTCTAGGGTGGCAAATCAAAGAATAGAGTTCTTAGCACAAGATGTTTTGCTCCCTTAGGAAAGATATAGAATTTGAGGGACTGACAATTTACTTGCCATCAAAGGGAAGGTCCATGATTTAACTGTCATTTCTGAGAGGACTAGGGGGAAATTCTTTTCTAAAGATACTTGGACAGTTAACTGTGTGAGAGACAGAACGAGGCTAGAAGACCATGAGAGTTAACTGTCATTTTTGCCAAAGACTGTAGAGGGGAAAAAAAAAGATGGAGAATGGAGAAAGGTCTTCTGAATTTGGTGGTTAGAAGATTGTTGGTAACTAAGTATTGTTTCAGTACAGTGACAGGGGAGCAAGCCAGATTTGCAGAGATGAAAGCAGTGACTGAGTGTAGGCCATAGATCTATAACTCTAGTTCAAGAAAACAGCCCATTATATAATAAGCTGTGCATAAGGAAGCTCTGAGAGCAGGTGCTCAGTTTACATTTGAGGAACGTAGATTCCCAATATCTGGCTATCCTAGAATTTTTTGTTTAAATGAGGAAAACCAATGGATTCTGGTGACCTTTAAAAGAGCAGTTTTGGTGTCGAGTTATAACATACTATCCCTCTGGCTTTTGCAATCCTCAAGTCTTCCTATCAGGAGTCTGACTAAAAGGACTTAAGGATTGCAAAAGCCAGAGAGATAGTATGTTACAGGGGAGAAAAGTATTGGACTGAGGACCAGGAGAGATCCAGGTTCCAATCTCCATTGTTATACACAGTAGGTTCTGTGGGCATCAGCAAGTGCTTCTTTGCCCTCAATTTTCCCAGATGCAAAATGAGGACAATGCTTGTATTACCAACCTCAGAGAGATTTTAAGAGGAAAATGTGTTAAATTTTAATTTGCTATATAGATACAAGGTATAATTTTTAAAAATTTTGAGGCATGTAGGGACAAGTGGCCAGGAAGTACAGACTATTCTTTCTAGAATCATAGACTCACGGCTGTAAGGTACTACCGGCAACTCCTTTTCACTTTTTGGCAGTGTTCGTTGGCATATAAAGTACACCTGCTTCATGTCCAGAACCAAGGCTGCAGCAGTGAAATTGTTCGATGCAACATGGGTAAGCACTGCCAGAAACACCTCGGATTCATCAAGCATTTGATTTTTAATTAATTTTTGGTGGTTGTGTGTCCAGAAGCTTTTCATTGTTTCCAAATTTTTCATAGTCCCATATGATGTTGCGACCCACAGTTTAAGAAGTGCTGACTCTAGCTCAACCTGGGCCTGGATAGGAATCTCTTCTACAGCATCTCCCGTGAGTGGCCAGCCAGTTTCTGCTCAAAGCCCTTCCTCTACTTCCTAAGGTAGGTCATTCCACCTTTGGACAGCTCTAATGGTTAGGAATCCAAACTCCAGGTTTCCACGTGGGCATCACATTGAGGAGATGGTAAGCAGGCTAGCCTGGCAGCTTACAGGTAGCGAAGGGTCAGAAAGAAAAGCAATTATAGCATTCTGAAGAAAGCTCTGATCAACTTTTCAAAACATTCACCAACACTCACTGACTGCCTGGTCTTCTGGAGACTGTCTCTTGAGTAGTAGGCTGCTTTCACTCACCTAGACAAGGACCTCTTGGGATACTCCTCCTGTCAGATTTCTGTAGACCAGATATCCAAGGTTCTTTCCTTTGTTCCAAATGGAATATGACATCAGGTTTGGAAACTACAAGATCTGCTTGTGAAAAGAAATTCCAGTCGCTGTTAAGTGTGCCTCTCTAATGACTTTTCATTCCTAGTAACTATTAAACTATAAAACTATTAAAATAAGCGATGTTCTTCTCCCACTTTGCTTTCCAAATGTTTCACAGTTGTCTTCTTGCCACGCTATCAAGCATCCTTCCCCCCCGAAATCCCCCTCCCCTTCCAGCACTGGAATTGTAATCAGATCATGCTAGCACTGCTTCTGGAAAGGGAATATCATTCCACTGACCCAAGGCTCCACTCAATACCTTCGCAATTCTCTAGACCAAAAACATCATTCTCTAGTTACCACTCCCCTGCACATGTTGTCAGCTCCCAATCGAATGTCAGTTCCTTGAGGCCTAAGACTGTCTCCCTTTTCTATGTGTATCTCCAGCACTTAGCACAGTGCCTGGAACAGAGGAAGCATTTAAGAGCTTTTTTTGTTCATTCTTGGAGAATTTTTTCCTTCTTCTTGGCACTGATAGCATGTGATGTCATGTGGCAGTAGCCTAGCCTCAACCACCCCACTCGCTCCTAGACTTGTTACTGAACTGGCAGGTTGTTAGAAGGGTAAAAACCCCGTGACTTTGTGGGGATTAGGGCTAAAGGAATCAGCAATAGTCACCATCTTTAGGAAAACACCATCAAAAAAATCATTGGAAATTTTCTCAAAGATGGAGAGACTTGCTTCTTTTGTCTAGTACAGCCAATAATTAAGAAGCCAGACCCCAGGGAGGAGGGGAGTGAGGTTAAGTTCAGAACAGGTGCTGTAAGATGGCAAGGCAAACTGATTCTCAGCTAGAGTGAGGTCTGAAAATTATAGTATTGTGAAAGTGGGGCAGCTGGCAAAAGGAACACCCAGGAGAGCTAACACTGTGGCTGACTGGTCCCTGATTGTGTGACCTGTAGCTCTTAAAAAGAAGGAAAAAGTTCACTTAACTTGTAACGGGAAAGGGAGAGAGGGACTCTGGCTCCTTCACCGGGTATATGTCAGAAAGGTAAGGAGCAGCCAGTGTAATCTAATGGTGGCACCATGGAGAGAGCACAGGTGGGGCTTGGAGAGATGAAGACCTGAATTCAAATGCTACTTACTGGCTGTGTGACCTTGAGAAAGTAGGCTTGAGTTTCTTCATTGGTAAAATACAGGGGTTCACACTGATCATCTCTGAGGCTCTTTCGAGCTCTAAATCTGTCATCCAAATGTCTTTCTGCCACTTGGCATAGAAACAACCTCACTAATTGTAACAATGAAAATGGAGGCAGAGGGAGGAGCCATATCTCAGGAGAACTCCTACTCCCAACTCAAAAGCAAGAGAAATACACCGTCATTACAATGGCAAGCAAGGTAAGAGCTGCCAGGAAACACCTGCCATGATGTAAGGCTGTGAAATCCTGCTGAAGGGCTGCAGGATGGCCATACGCTGTTGAAGTCAACACAGAGGGCATGACTGTCACATCTGCGGAAGGCACGCGGCTCAGAGGGAGGGCTCATACCCTGGAGCACAGTGAGGACTCAGAAAGATCCTGATGGCTACAACAGTGGACTGGAGCAAAGTTTTACATCTGGGTTCAAAAACATCACCTTCACAATGCAAGATGGGGAAGGCATGGTTAGGCAGAAATTGGTCTGAAAAAATCTGGGGGCTTTAGTGCCCTCTACGGCAGCTAGGTGGCATCATAGTGCATAGAACACTGGGCCTGGAGTTAGGAAGACCTGCCAAATCCAGCCTCAGACACTTACTAGCTGTATGACCCTGGGCAAGTCACTTAACCCTGTTTGCCTCAGTTTCCTCACCTGTAAAATGAGCTGGAGAAGGAAATGGCAAACCACTCCAGTGTCTCTGCCAAGAAAACCCCAACTAGGGATGCGACTGAAATGACCAAACGGGTTCAATGTGAGTCAGCTGTGGGGCATGAGAACCAAGAAAGCCAAAACAAGCTAAGGAATTTCTACATATCTCAGTGGCAATAGGGAACCCCTCCAGGTTCTTGAGCAGGGGAGTCCCACGCTCTGTGCTCTTAGAAGGTAGTTTTGGCACAGTCTGGAGCATGGATTATAAAGAGGCTAAGACTTGAAGTAAGACCAATTAGGAGGCTATTATAATATTAAAGAAATGAGCATAACACAGTGGAAAAGGTACTGGGATCGGAGTCACAGGACCAGGATTCAAATACCAGCTCTGTGACTTCTTTAGGTTGGATCTGTGAATGAAGGGATTCAATTAAATTACCTACAAGTTCCTTCCATTTGTAAATATATGACCCTAAGAAAATGTGATGAGAGTGGAAACTAGAGAGGAGGGGATATACATGAGAGGTATTGTGGGGGCATGATCAACCGGGTTTGAACCAGAAATGACTGGACACAGGGACATAGGACAAGGGAAGAGTCGAAGTTGAAGGACTAGTAACAGCCACAGTATCCACCTCTAAAGGTTGCGATGAGGATCCCAGAAGACTGTGTGTGTAACACCTGCTTAAGCAGCCTTTCTCTCAGAGCCTCGGGAATTTGTGATTGTACCTGAAAGAGATGGGAATAGAATCTTGGGGGACTAACAGACCAACTGCCATCACTGAGAGTATCCTGACACATTAATTAACTCATCTCTGAGGAATCTCTCAGATGAATGATAAAAGGACTAAGAGGAAATTCTTGCCTGAGACCCCTGGACCATCAGTTACCTGTGAGGGAAGATTATCCTGGGAGACTATGAGCGTTAACTGTCATCTTTGAGAGTCAGAAGAGACAGAACCGAATTTAACTTTTCTTTTTGTGTAGAAGATATCTGAAGAGAAATCCCAAGAAACTAAACCCACCATCCTGAAGGAACTGAATTGTTGGGCTGAGATTTCTTTGTCAAGGAATTAGCTGACAGATATGGTCCCTCTGGTTGTGACTTCATATTGTTCAAACACACATACATGTACAAATATGTGTGCATGTATCTAGTCATCTTTGCATTATCTTTACTGTTAATGCATCATATAACCAGGAATATTGATGTTTGTTTAAGCCTCTGAGACTGGGGTTTCAATAGTGAAAAAGGAGAGAAAACTTATGACAAAAAAAGTCCCACTAGTTTTTATGAACCATGGTAGGGCTTTGGGGATAATCGACTAATGAGGGAGATGTACTTTCAATAATTTATAAAGCTATATCACAGATGATTGCCTTTGTACCCAATGTGAGTTAGTTAATGAGGTTAAGGAGGGTTCATGAGATGCCTGGGTAATTGTTCGTGAAACATGTCGTTCTCACTTTCTAACATATACTCACACCCTTCTCTTTAGTATTCCTGTGGTAAACATACAACCCTGCTACATGTCAGGGCTCGTCCTGTTACCTATGAGAAGAAAGAAAGAGAGAAAGAGAGAAAGGAAGGAAGAAGGGAAGAAGGGAAGGAAGAAAGAAGGGAAGGAAGAAAGAAAGAAGGGAAGGAAGAAAGAAAGAAGGGAAGGAAGAAAGAAAGAAGGGAAGGAAGAAAGAAAGAAGGGAAGGAAGAAAGAAAGAAGGGAAGGAAGAAAGAAAGAAGGGAAGGAAGAAAGAAAGAAGGGAAGGAAGAAAGAAAGAAGGGAAGGAAGAAAGAAAGGAAGAGATAGGAATGAAGGAAGGAAGGTTTCACAAAACCTTAAACCCAGTTTACTCTGAAGCTCGTAGATTGGATCACAATAGGTCCCTGCCCAAGCTCCAAATGGCTGTATTTGGGGCCTTCGTGGCTTAGAGTGAATGTCAGTGGTAATTGTTTCTCTTTGGAACAGCAACCCTGAGAGTCTTCTCCTCCCAGCTTGATTTTTTTTCCCCCTAATTAAAGGGGCCATCCCTTGACTTCCTTCTTAAAGAGGCCGATTCATTGAATGGGTGTTACCTCACTCTAAGTGAGTACATCAAAAGGCCTGAGCCTAAAAGGGCCAGGGTCTCCCATTGCATCTTGGGTCATCTCCAGTCATCTTGATGAATATCTAGTCACTGGACCCAAATGGCTCTGGAGGAGAAAATGAGGCTGGTGACCTTGCATGACCCTCCCTCACTCAAATCAAAGCCAACTGCGAGTTATGTGATCATTTCCCAGATGTCAAAGTCCTCTTCCAAAACAAAGGACAAATACAATGAGTTGAATGTTTAAAAGCCTAATACATATGCAAAACACTTTTAAAACTCCAAAATGCTACATAAATGTCAGTTATTATTGATGTCCCTATGGGAGAAACCTAGGCAGGGTAGGGATACCAACCATCCATTGGTGGTCAAGTCACACTGATTCGGTTGGCCTAGATTTTCAGTTGTTTGCAGTTGTGTTTGACTCTTTGTGACTTCATTTGGGGGTTTTTTTTTGGCCAAGATATTGGTTTGCCATTTCCTTCTCTAGTTCATTTTACAGATAAGGAAACTGAGGTAGAGTTACGTGACTTGCCCAGGGTCACAAAACTAGCAAGTATCTAAGGCTAGATTTGAAGTCAGGAAGATGACTCTTCCTGACTCCAGTCCTGGTACTCTGTACACTATGGTACCACCTGGAAAGTCCCCTAAAACACTTTAAATTGTTCAGCATGAGCAGAGGCCATGTCTTAGTTTTTCTAAGACAACCTCAATGCCTCTCACTCACCCCATGTAGTAGGAAGGCCTAATTTATGATCTCAAAAAGGATCATATAAATATCTGAATGGTTCGAAATCGTTGGGTATACAGAATTCTCCAAGCAGAAGGCATCCAAAAATTTATTCAGGGCCCAGAGCAACAAATTAGCGAACC
>JAQQSZ010019001.1:0-10455 GCA_028646595.1 Phalanger gymnotis | reverse complement strand
CTGATCTGCCACTTAATTCCTCCCACTAGGTGGGCCTGGGGCCAGAAGCAACTGCAGCTATAGTTCTGTAGCTGCCCCACCTCCACTGCCCCTGGGGCAGTGGCCCAACCGCAAACTCCCTGTCCCTAGCAGCTTTTCCCACTAACCTTCTCTGTTGTTTTTGGTGTTTGTAGGTTGAGAAGTCTGGCAACTGCCAGAGCTCACTGATTCAGGGCGCTAGGGCACACTCCGCCCGGCTCCTGGTCTGGTTGGTCCGCGCTGCCCACACTGGGCTCTGCTCAGCTCAGCTCCGCTCCCCTCCGCTCCCCTCCACTCCCAGCTCCATGCGGGATAGACCTCACCCAGAGACCATCCAGGCTGTCCTGGGCTGGAGCCCTGCTTCCCTCTGCTATTTCATGGGTTCTGCAGTTCTAGAACTGGTTCAGAGCCAATTTTTTTATAGGTTTTTGGAGGGACTTGGCGGGGAGCTCATGCTAGTGCCTGCTTTCCAGCCACCGTCTTGGCTCTGCCCCCCCCGCCCCAGTGCTCTCTATCTCTTGTTTGATAATAAATTCTTGCCTTATCCATAGATCTGGTAGGTTAAAGAGGTTTTTAAAAAATGCTTCCACAACTCTACCATTGACTTGATTAGGGTACATTATACATTTCCCTCTATCTTGACACCTTCCTACCTCTTTAAAAAACCCTCCCATTTTGAAGTTTAGGCCTACAAAAAAAACACTGATACATCTATAGGCAAGGCACTATGAAATTTAGTCCATGATGATTCATGACTTTCTAAGTCATTACTTCTATTTAATTTATTCTTTAACTTTGTCTCCTTGCAGAATTTTAGAAAGAAATCTCTTAATGGTTCCACTGTTGTTATTATTGTTTTAATCCCATAAGTACCCTTCTCTTTTCAGTTTTTTTTTTTGGTGGGGGGTTTGGAGGAGGAAAGGCAGGGCAGTTGGGGTTAAATGACTTGCCCAAGGTCACACAGCTAGTGTGTCAAGTGTCTGAGGCCGGACCTGATCTCAGGTCTTCCTGACTCCAGGGCCTGTGCTCTACTCTGTGCGTCACCTAACTGGCCCCTCTTTTCAGTTTTATCCTTCATTTTGGGGAGTAATTTATTTAGTTACTTGTAATTAACTTGGTAATTGTATTTTGTTGCCTTATGTTTTTTGTTGTCCAGGGTACTGGCAAAGCAAATAATCTATTCACTTGACTGTTAGTTATTTCTTTTCTTTTTTTTTTTTTGGTAGAAATGCTTCAAATACTTCTTTTTATTGAATATTTATACTTTTTCATTGATGTTGAAGCTCATGTTTACAGAGTATGTCACCTTGGGTTGTACCTTGAGCTCTTTTGTTCTCTAAAATTCTGTACTCCTTTCTCTTCCATGATTTCCCAAAGGTGCAGAATAGTCTTGTGTTATTCAAATTTCCTGTCCTTTATATTAGGTCTTTATCCTGGTCACTTGCAAAATTTGTTCTTTATCATTGTAATTGTTCAATTTAACTATTTGGGGTTTGGTAACATACAGCTTTTTATTCTGGAGGAAACCTGTGGCTTCTTTCCATTGGCACTTTATTTTCAGTATTAAGGAGTTCTGATCTGTTTTATAGCATTATTTCTTCTATTACAGTGCTTGAGTTTTTTGACTTACTGTGTTATGGCAGACCTGTGATTCTTGAGTGGTTTACTTATCCTGTCTTCAAGATCAATATGTTTTGCTTATATAGAGATCATGTGTTCCTTTACTGTTGTTGCCTTTTTGCTTCTCACCTTCCCAGATATCCCTTCACTTTGGTATTCCCAATCAATTATTCTGTAGTTCACTTTTTTGGAGACACTTGCCACTGTGGTTTCAAGTTTTTCTCTTCTGCCAATTATTTTAGCTATTTCAATTCTGCTTTCGTGATTTTACTTTTCTCTGGAACCATTCAGGAACATCTGGTTGTAGTTGAAATCCATTCTCTCTCGGAAATCCACAGGATGCTCTGTATCAAGTGTTAGATCAATTTTCTTTGTTATACAATATTTATTCAGAGACGTTTGGACTTCTTTTGATGTCCTAGTGGCCATCTTCTCATCTGTTTTAATATCTTCCCTGTTGATGTCTGCAAGCACTCAAGGTTTTTATTTATTATTATTCTGAAATTTTATTGACAAGTTTTGCTTTTACATTACAAATATTTACCGATCACTTCCATTTCATGAGAGGTCTCTTGTAACAAAGTGTGATAGTTGGGTAAAACCAATAATACAGTAACTTCATCTGAAAGTGTGTTCAACATTTCAAATCTGTAGCACCCTCCCTTACATCTCAGTGGGTTTTTTTTTTTAATTTACAAATCTATTTTCTCTCCTATTTTCCTACCTCGCTGGACAAAAATATTTCTTGTGACAACTATGCATAGTTAAGCAAAGCTAATTCCCTCAACACATGTATACATACATGCATCTCTCTATCTGTCTGTCTCATTCTTCACTCTAAATTCCTCACTTATCATATAGGATCATTTGCCTAGGATATGAACAGATAGTTCTCAAGGGAAAAAAAATCAAAGCTATCTATAGCCATGTGAAAAAAATGCCCCAAATGACTGCTAATTAGAAAACTGCAAACTAAAGTACCAAAGATAACAAAACAAAAAAAGAAAATGATAAATGTTGGAAGAGAAGTAGGAAAACTATTCCACTGATGGGACTGATGTGTCAGTGGACCTGTGATTAGGCACAACCATTCCGGAAAGCAATTTGGAATTGTGCCTCAAAAGTTACTAAACTATACATATCCTGCGGCCAGCACGTCCTTTCCCAGTGCCAGGGCTAGGCAAGCCTGGACTGAAATTCAGTGGCCACCCTTCCTTTAGGACCACCATTGATTCCCCCACCACCTCTCATGTCTCCCGATTCTCTTGAAGATGGAGATGCTTTGGGAAGTATGTCAATAGCCTGGTATGTGAATGGCTATTACTGGTTATTATCCGGACTTAAAACAACATCCAAAAGAAGGAAGGCAGCAGCGTCTCAATTAAGGAGTAAGTCTGTCCCTGCTCTCATTCCTGTCATTTCACTTTTCTTAAATATACTTATTTTTAATTTGAACTGAAATAAATTTTGAAAAAAACTACTAATTAGAAAAAAAATTAAATACCACTATGAAGCTTATATCCAGCCTGTGCAGAATAGGAAGACTTGGTCTTAAAGAACAAATAAAGATGCAAGAAGAAAACAGAAGGAAGTTCAGAAACGAACACGGATAAACAGGATAGTTTTGTTACTACTGTGCTAAATGTAATATATGCTTTAAAAGATACATAACAGAACCTCACAATTTCATATACAATGCAGTTTTTTTTCCATTAACTGAAAGTTAATGTTTTTGATGTTCATTAAGTTCACCACAAAAGGAAAAAAATGTTTTAATTTTAAAAAACAAATGCTCTTTTTCTTATGATTGGTGGGGTACTACTGTTGGTTGGATTTAGAAATGGTTGAATATTTGAACCCAAACAATAGTGGTTAATCATTCAGTATTAACTGGGAAAGAGGTCTTTAATGAAGTGCCTCTGCCTGGTTCTGTTTTCTTTTTTTTTTTTTTAAACATTTTTGTTGATGACTTAGATAGAGACACAGAGGGCATGCTCTTCATATTTGTAGATGACAAAATTGAGAAAGACGGCTAACACACTAGGATGATAGAATTAGGATTCATGATAAATTTTTGGGTTTTGGCCTACTCCTTTGATTTTATTATTATGAGGACTTGTCATTCACGGAAATTCCTAAACCCATTGCAGATTAGTAAATGATTCGTAATTTAGAGTCTCAGAGAGCTGCCTGGGGTACTGAAAAGTTCAGTGATTTAACCAGGTAACAAGGTTTGTACGTGTCATAGGCAAGACTAGGTCTTCCTGATTCTAAGATCAGGCCTCTACCCATCATGGCACCCAGCCTCTCAAGACGAAATTTACGGAGGATACATGTGAAATATTACACTTGAATTATATCAGCCTCAAAGATATAAGATGAGAGAGCAGTGTAGCTAGACAGCAGTTTAGCTGAAAAAAACATAGATGAATAGACATGTCAAATTCACCATCCAGAGTGCATGCATCTTGAAAAACTATAGAATGCAGCCTGAACCAGATTAAAATGCAATTGGGAAATATTTACTAAACTAAATAAAAATGCAATACAATATAAAGTTAGTTTGTAGCTTTCTAAGTCAATATGCAACTAGCAGGGATCCCTTTCTATTTGAGTTTGATACTACTGGTCCGTGGACAGCTAGGTGGCATAGTAGACAGAGTGCAGCGCAGGTCTGCAGTCAGGAAGACTCATCTTCCTGAGCTCAGATCTGGCCTCAGACACTTATTAGCTGCATGACTATGAGCAAGTCACTTCACCCTGCTTGCCTCAGTTTCCTCATCTGCAAAACAAGCTAGAGAATGAAATGGCAAACCACTCCAGTATCTTTGCCAAGAAAACCCCAAACAGGGTCACAGATAGTGGGATGGGAGGGAACAGCAAGCCAACAGAAAAGAAAAAGAAGCCTGTCATGGATACTCTGACGCTGATAAGCACCAGTTACATTATTGTGCAAAGTGGTGAGATTTCTCCCGTCAGAAATCCTGGTCCTGCGTCTCATTCTTTTCCCATTGTCTCCTCTTGTCTAGTAATAGCCTTTTCCCAATCTTATCTTTGTAGTTTCACACACACAAGTGATAAAGTGGGCAACTAAGCCTGTGTGAGGGAACCTCTGAGTGAGCACAGACTGCGCCGGTTGAGGTTAAGTCATCAGTAGCGTGTCATAGTCCTCAGGTCTTTGGTGCAAGCTGACAGCTTTAATCACGCCCTTCCAGGCATCCTCTATAGTCATTTCTTTTTTAATCTGTCAGTTTTTCCCGGTGGTCCTAAGGTCTCTGTTTTCTGACAAGTTTACTATATGTCCATCCTCTAGTCTCAGATTAGGCAGGGACTTCACGTGCCCTAAGGCTACTACACAAGTCTGGTCATCTTTGTTCCCTGGTAGCTCATCTCATCGCTGTGGTAGGCCCTCCTCATTTGCAAACTTCAGTCTTGGTGCTTTTTTTATATTTTGCTTTGCTACTGAAGTCCTCCTTAGCTCTCAGAGAGAGAGAAATTGTTCCCTTTGTCAGGGAACCTACTGTCCTCAGGGGTGGAACTCAGCCGATTCGCCCCTGTTTGTAGAACTGGCACCTAATTTTAGGTTTAGTTCTGCGAACCCAGTTGTCGGGGGTGGGGCAGGGCCTGCGCCCCCCACATCAGGGGGGACGGAGTCGGGGGGCGCCTCGGCTCATTCTGTAGAGAACCAGTTGTTCATTCATTTGAATCCCACCACCAGTCCTTCTCCAGAATGCCTCATAGGCGCTTCATTTCCCTAGGTCTTCTCTCACAGTGATCCCTGTGATGGCCCTGGCCTTAGAGAAGAGATCTCTCAGGGATCAGAAACAGACTTCTCTAGGCATCTCCTAAGCTAGTTTCTCTCCTCGATCCTCAGTTCGTCCCCGATAACACTTCACAGTCTGAGGTCATCTCTGGCTCAGCGGCTAGGCCTTGACCTCGTGACCATTCCTGCAACATTCCTGCGCTAGAGGTTCAGAAGGTCATTGGAATCTGCCTCCCTCTCTCTCTTGGCCTACGGCCTGGGCTAGTTCGGTGCTGTTGTCGTTCAGTCATTTTCGGCTGTGTCTGACTCTTTGTGAGCTCCTTTGGGGTTTTCTTGGCAGAGACGCTGCAGTGCTGGGCCGGTTCCTTTTCCTGCTCATTTTACAAATGAGGAACCAAGGTAAACAGGGTGAAGTGACTTGCCTAGGGTCACACAGTGAGTGGCTGAGGGTGGCTCCAAACTCACAAAGAAGAACTCCTGATTCCAAACTCCTTGCTCTACCCACTCTGCCCCTAGCTGCACCTAGGATAGTCAGGGAGGGCTATTTAGACTTTCCCAGGGCTACTTTCTGAAACATCTAGGGGAAAGAAGGGATCCCATGCAGTCATTTTTTTTTTCAAAAAAAATCTTGTTTTTAATTGGTATCTTCTTTTTATATTATTTTAAGCTCTTAATTACCTTAATTACCTTCTCTTTCCCCTAACCAGAGACCCATACCTTGTAACAAAGATTTTTTAAAAGAAGGCAGGGATGGGCTAGGCAATTCAGCAAAACCAATCCACACATCAATCGGATCTACCAGTATATTTAACATTCCACGCCCATAGTCCCCAGCTCTGCAAAGAAGGAGGTACATTTTCTCAACTCTCTGGGGCCAAAATTGGTCATCATAATTGCACAAAACAGTATGAGTTTGTTCTTTCTATTTACATTAATATAGTGCTTGTGTGTGCTGTTTTCTTGGTCCTGTTCACTTCATTATCTATCAGTTCATATAAATCTTCCTATACTTCTCTGAATTCTTCATATTCATCCTTTCTTATGGTTCAGTAATGTTCGATTACATTTATGGGCCACAATTTATTTAGTCATTACCCAATCAATGGACCTGGCCAGCTTTTTGCTACCAAAAAAAGTACTGCTGTGAATATTTGGTGAAAAAATATGCTCTTTCGGTATTGCTAAATTCTGGGCAGCGAGAGATTTTAGTCACTCCCTCCATATGTGAGCAAACTGGCCAGAATTTTAGATAAGGCTGGGAAGAGCGGTTTAGGCTGGCCAAGTGTACCAGCAAGGACTGACTGACCGTGCACTGACTTTCTCATTATGTCATGGCCTTCTCATATATAATCTTTATAAAAAATAATATATGGACACATTAATTGTGTTGTTGATAAAAATGCAAGAATGGAACAGGCAAACAAACATTTGCCAACAATTTGCTATAGCAGAGCGCATCTTCATTGTCACACAGCTGACTAGAGAGAAGGGGGGAAATAATCCTGCTAAGTTTATTGTTTGCTGACTTCCAAAGAGCATTTAACTTGGTGGAATAAAACACAGCTCAATGACTCGATTGATTATTGTCATTAATTAGGCCAAAAATGAGCAGTCCCAAGCTCACCAAAGATGTCCTCCAGGGTCATGGAGACTATCCAGCAAGGAATACAAACTGAAGCCTATTGAATGAGAGATTCTCCAATTGTTGACCTGAAAGTGAACCTCAGACAGTCAGACTCTTCCGTGAGGCCAGTAAGAGATGTCTACACATGGTTCTTAGAATAACATGGGTTATGTAATTGGCTAGTCAGGACTCTAAGATCTCTGTTAGCTCCTCCCAGGGAGAAGGGCAAGATAAGGGCAATGTGAGGCTAGGGGAATACCACTGCCCAGGGCCGCTCCCAATAGAGTCAGTAGAGGGTCTCAGAGGTAGGGTCTCTGTCACCTCCGTCTTACACTGAAATAGCAGCTAGGGCCCTTCCACAAATAGACACGTCAGCTCCTGATGATTCTACATCTCTCTGTCCATTTATCTCTCAATGTAGATAGAGGGACTTCTCAAAATGAACTCAGAACTAGACCCTTGAGAGCCGAACTCACCCTCTATTACCATGATGAGAGAAATCTTGGGAGTGACTGCTTTCGACGCGAAACTTTGTCCTGTCCTTTGCCCTTGTCTCTGAGGGATCCCTGCTACCTTATGGTAGAGAGCAGCATTGAGTGGACTGGGTAGGAGTCACGATAAATGGATTCTAGTCTCAGATCTTCTACCAAGTTGCCGTGTGACCTTAGGCAAGTCACATTCTCTGGACCTCAATTCCTTCATCTCAAACTTGGTATGGTGGACAAGGGGAAACGGTAAGGAATAACAGAGTCTCTAAGTCTGCACTCAGATCTGTCCTTCTAATGGGCTCTGAGTTCTTCCCCTCCAGCCTCACCTGCTTCATTCTCCCCTTCCCCAACAGAGAAAGAGACAATCTACACAGAGAGATGCCCAGGTTTCTGTACAGGAGCCAGAGCTGCAGCTGGAAGGCATACTCAGACCTCTTAACAGATAAATGGTAGTCACTGGAAGCCCAACCTGAGAATAGATAATGGAAAAGGGAAAAGGTTTGTCAGGTAAAGCCCACACGAGGAAGGTCTGTCTGTGATTGGATTTAACAGCAGCACAGAGACTAGCGGGGAATATAACGAGAAAGGGCACAGGCCCCTCGCAGGTGTACCAGAGTAGGGAAAGACAAATGCACCGAAGTAAGGGATGGAGCTGAGTGTGATCAGAGGTCTAGGGCAGTGGTGGGGCTAGATGCAGAAGAAGCTGGGAGTGAGAACGTATCAGGGTCTCCAGGGCAACGAAGGGCAGGGAAACCCTGAACTGGCCACATCACTACCCAGTGGAGCGGCAGTCACAGCTCCACCTGCAAATCCACAGATTGACTTCTGTGCAATCGCTGTTATGCGAGAAATGCTTATTGACCATCTATCTACTGAGTTAGCTAAGGGGAAGAGGGGCAGGGAAGTGTTGGTGAAAAATACAGAAGAGTTAAAAATATAGCTCCTGCTCCTGCAAAGTTCAGTCTAGTTAGGAAGACAGGGAAGGATGTTTGTATAGGAAACAGAACAAGAGAAGACAGTACATCTAGGAAAGTTTTCCAAAGGTTTAATTCAGGCTGGACTGGTGGTAACCCAGCAGCACCTTCCAAGACTTCCTAAACAGCCTGGCCTTTGGCAGTACCACAGGGATATTCCCTGTGGGAGTTGTTGAGATCAGCATCACCCTCCTGTGTTTCAATAGGGCTATAGAGTTTACAAAATGCCTTCCCCCAAAAAAAATCTTGTGGGATAAGCAATGCAATTACTCTCACACCCATTTTGCAGATAAGGAAACTGGGTATCAGAAAAGTACAATGACTTTGTATTGGAAAGAATACTGGATTTAGAATGGGTTGATCTAGATTCAGATCTGAATTCTGTTACTTGTTACCTGTGTGACCTGAAGTAAGTCACTCAGCACCTCCAGACCTCAGTTTCCTCATCCCTAAAATGAAGACGTTACACTAAGTAATCTCCAAGGGTCTCTTTCAGCACTAAGCCCCATAATCTCACAACTTCCCCAGGCTTACAAAGCTAGTAAATGATGCAGTCAGAATCCAACTCAAGTCTCCTGACTCTAGGTCCAGCACTAAATCACGAGGGGTTTGGAGAGGACAGAGAAGGTGCATCTACTGGAGTGGAGGAGGGAAGGGAGGAGAGGACAGAGCCAGATCTCACCACCAGGGACGGGATCAGGCAGCTGTGGCACAGGCTGGGCCAGGAAGACCAAGTTTAAATCTAGCCTCAGACACTTGGTGGCTGTGTAAATGCAGGCAAGTCACTTAAACTGTCTGCCTCGGTTTCCTCAACTATAAAACATGGATAAATAACAGCACATGCCTCCCAGGGTTGTTATAAGAATCAAATGAGAGGATGTTTGTAAAGCACTTGGCACAGTGCCTGGCACACAGTAGGGATTATATAAATGCTAGCTGTTATTATTAAATCAGACCTCAAACATTGGATACGGGGCAGGGCACTTAACAGGGGCTGAACGAACACTCATAACTGACTGATGACTCGGACACAGAAATAAAGCGTAATGAGTAGAGGAAGACTGAGATTTCCCAGGCTGACGTTCAGGCAGGACTACAAGACTAAAACAAGAGTGTCTACGGGCACTACCTGATGCCCACATGGCCCAGATCTCATTCATTCTTGCTGTCCCTAGGAGGCGTTTTTGATCATCTAATCTACAAAGGTAGTGGCACAGTGGATGGAGCACCAGGCCTGGAGTTAGGAAGACCCGAATTCAAATCCAGCCTCAGATCTTGCTAGCTGTGTGACCCTGGGCAAGTCACTTCACCCTGTTTACCTCAGTTTCCTCAACTGTAAAATGAGCTGGAGAAGGAAATGGCCAAACACTCCAGTGTTTGCCCAAAGTCACCCGCCACTCTTCCAGCGAGTGAGAGTCCCAGACAAGATGCTAACTTCTTTTTTTTAACTTTTTTTTAATTTTAATTTATTTTTAATATGTTTAGTTTTCAGCATTGATTTTCACAGGTGTTTGAATTACAAATTTTCTCCCCATTTCCACCCCTCCCCTTTTTGAGCTCTTCTATGGCCTGAGACCAGTTCATGTTTTTCTTGGAGGCTTTTGTTGTAGGCTCTATGACTTTGTTGACTTCTTCTGACTGTATGTTTTGGTCTTCTTTGTCACCAAAGAAGGATTCCAGAGTCTGAGACTGAATCTGGGTGTGTTTTCGCCGCCTGGTCATGTTCCCAGCCAACTTACTTAACCTTTGAGTTTTTCAACAGGGTATGTCTGCTTGAAGACTAAAGAGTTCTGTGTTCCACGCTTGGGCGGATGCACTGCCTCACCAGCGCTCCTCCTTCCCCAAGAACCCCCTACCTGGACTGGGCTTAAATCTTCAGCAGGCTCTTTACTCCTGCTCTGATCTGCCACTTAATTCCTCCCACCAGGTGGGCCTGGGGCCAGAAGCAACTGCAGCCGTAGTTCTAAA
>JAQQSZ010019000.1:0-10455 GCA_028646595.1 Phalanger gymnotis | reverse complement strand
CAGACATGTCACTCAAACTCATGTCTAAACTAAGCCCTCCCCTGAGGCAAGGAGGCACGAAGGACACAGAAGTCTTGGGCCTGGGGCTTAGCACTTAGCAAGATTCAATGAAATAGCTGAATTACTCAAAGCAAACAAAAGCCAAACTCTTCAAGGGCACTTGTTGAACTAAGTGCTAAGGAACCCATTTTGCTTCCCAACACAGCATGGTTTTATAGTCTTTTGTGCATAGTTCCAAATTGCTCTCTAGAATGTTTGGATCAGTTCACAACTCTACCAACAATGAATCAGTGTTCCAATTTTCCTACATCTTCTCCATATTTATTATTTTCCTTTTCTGTCATATTAGCTTATCTAATAGGTATGAGGCAGTACCTCAGAGTTGTTTTAATTTGTATTTTACTAGTCAATAGTGATTTAGAGAATTTTTTCATATTGCTATAGATAGCTTTGATTTCCTCATCTGAAAACTGTCTGTTCATATCCTCTGACCGTTTATCAATTGGGGAATGACTTGTATTCTTATAAATTTGATTCAGTTCTTTATATACTTGAGAAATGAGGCCTTTATCAGAAATACTTGCTGCTTCCTAACTTTGCTTTCCTTCTAATTTTGTTTGCATTGGTTTTGTTTGTGTAAAACCTTTTTAATTTAATGTAATCAAAATTATCTATTTTGCATTTCATAATGTTCTCTATCTTTTGTTTGGTCATGAATTATTCCCTTCTTCATAGATCTGAAAGATAAACTATTCCTTGTTCTTCTGATTTGGTTACGGTAACATCCTCTACTAGTACAATATTAAATAATAGTAATGATGGGTATCCTTGTTTCACTCCTGATTGTAGTGAGAAGGCTTCTGGCTTATTTCCATTACATATAATGCTTGCTGATGGTTTTAGATAGATACTACTTATGATACTAAGGCAAACTCCATTTATTCCTATTCTCTAGTGTTTTTAACAGGAATGGGTGGTATATTTTGTCAAAAGCTTTTTCTGCATCTGTTGAGATAATCATATGATTTATCTTGGTTTTGTTATTTATATGGTCATTTATGCTGATAGTTTTCCTAATATTGAACTAGCCTTGCATTCCTGCTATAAATCCCACCTGCTCATAGTGTATTATCCTCATGATAAACTGCTGTAATCTCTTTGCTAATATTTTATTTACAAAATTGTGCATCAATACTCATTAGGGAAATTGGTCTATAATTTTGTTTCTCTGTTTTGGCTCCTCATGGTTTAGGTATCAGCACCATGTTTGTTACATAAAAAGAATTTTGTAGGACTCCTTCTTTGCCTATTTTCCAAATAGTTTATATAGTATTGGAATTAATTGTTTTTTTAAATGTCTGGAAGAATTCACTTGTAAATCCTTTCTCAGGATTTAATTGATGGCTTGTTCATTGCTTTTTTTTTTCTAAAATAGAGTTCTTTAAGTATTTTATTTTCTCTTCTGATAAATCTAGGCAATTTATATTTTTGCAAATATTCATCCATTTCACTTAGATTAACAGATCTATTGGCATAAAATTGGGCAAATTAGCTCCTAATTATTGTTTTAATTTTCACTTCTTTGGTGGTGAATTCATCCTTCTCATTTTTGGTCCTGGTAATTTGATTTTCTTCTTTCTTTTTTTTTTAAATAAAATTAACCAAAGGTTTATCTATTTTTTTTATCATGAAATCAGCTCTTAGTTTTATTTATTAGTTTAATATTTACCACTTTCAATTTTATTAATCTCTCCTTTGATTTTTAAGAATTTCTAATTTGTTATTTAATTGGGGATTTTAATTCATTTTTTCTAGATTTTTCAATTTCATGTCCAATTCATTGATCTGTTCTTTCTTTATTTTATTCATTTAAGCATTTACAGATATATTGATCCAATCTGCTATCCACTCCTATTTTATAGGAGTGTTCATCCCATTCACATTCATAGTTACAATTACTGTGTATTTCCCTCTATCCTATTTTCCCCTATTTATACTTCTCTATCTCCTTTCATTCTGTCCCTTCTCACTAGTGTTTTGCTTCTGATTATGACCTCCCTCAATCTGCCCTCCCTTCTATCCTCCCCCCTCCATTTTCTTTCCCCTTTTCCCTCCTACTTCCATATAGGGTAAAATATGTTTCTATACCCGAGTGTGCATGTTACTCCATCTTTGAACCAAATCTAATGAGAGTAAGGTTTAAGCAATGCTCATTCCCCGCCCCCTCCTTTCCCTCTACTGTAGTGTGTCTTTCTAATTCTTCATGGGTGTAACTTACCATATTCTGCCTCCCTCTTTCATCTTCTCCCAGGTCAACCCTTTTTTTCACCCTTCAATTTTTTTATATCGCCACATCAAAGTCAACTTATACCCACACCCTTTGTCTATGTATACGCCTTCTAACTACTCTAATAGAGATACAGTTCTCAACAGTTATAAGTATCATCTTCCTGTGTAGGGATGTAAACAGCTTAACTTTATTGAATAACATTTTTTCTTTCTTTCCTGTTTACCTTTTTATGCCTCTCTTGAGTCTTGTATTTGAAGATCAAATTTTCTGTTCAGTTCTGGACTTTTTATCAAGAAAGTTTGAAAGTCCCCTATTTCATTGAATGTCTTTCTTTTCCCCTGAAAGACTGGGCTCAATTCTGCTGGGTAGTTGATTCTTGGTTGTAATCCAAGCTTCTTTGCCTTCCAGACTATCATATTCTATGCCTTCCAATCCTGTAATGTAGAAGCTGCTAAGTCCTGCCTGTGGCTCCTTGATATTTGAATTGTTTCTTTCTGTCTGCTTGCAGCATTTTCTCCTTGACCTGATAATTCTGGAATGTGGTTATATTATTCAGCTGAAACATTGTCTGCCTCGTAGGGATAGAGAGACAGAGAGACAGCAGAGAGAGATAGAGAAAGACAGAGATAAGGACAGAGACAGAGACAGACAGAGTGATAGAGACACAAAAACAGAGAAACAGAAGCAGAGAGAGAGAGGTGTGGAGTGAGGGAGAGAGAAAGGGAGAGAGAAGGTGGAGCAGGGAGGGAGAAGGGGAAGGAGAGAGAGAGAGAGGGAAAGGAAAGAGAGAGAGAGTGAGTGAGAGACAGAGACAGAGAAAGAGACACAGAGAGAGAGACAGATAGAGAGGATTTATTAGTACCATGTAATATAGATATGGTTGGCCCACCCATGGCATAGATAGATTTCTGCTCTGGGATCTGGCCCACCCCCTCTCCAAGGGAGGTTGCGGTGTCTGCCTTTATAGAGGGTAGGATGACTATGCTGGCACCCCAAGCAGCCTAGATGAGGAGGAGCAACTGAGGTCTCTCCTTCATTCTCTTATTTTCAAGAGGTGCCTTTGGGCCAGAATTACATTTATTTACCACAATTCAAATATGTGTATTCCAGAGATATGATAAGGGTTCAGAAAACAAACACACAAAGAAAAAGTTATTTACCCTATGTAACAGCAAGCACCCTAACATACCCTGGATAGACTGCTAGATCAGTTTCTTTAATCTGCTTTTAAAGGAAAGCAACTTTAAAGGGGTCAACAATCTTTTTTAATTAAATTCACTAGTTCAGGGGAAAAGTCAGCTGCCTGAAATTAGCATAAAGAGAAATAGCATAGAGAAATTAGCATAAAGACCAGCAGAGAGGGCTCTGACTGCCTGAATCAAAGCAATATTGCTATACACTTTACATACATCACTAGATTGAGTGAGCCTTTACATCTGAGCAGTAGGGAGGTCTGAACATACGGCTACTCAGAGTTTTGACTAGGGAATCAAAAGGTCCTTCTCATAAGTGAAACCCCAAAGCAAAATACCAACTCAGAGTACATATACACTTCTCAGAAACCATCACAACCCTCATGACTTAGTGCCTAATGAACTTAGTACCAAAGGTGTGAAAGCCTTCCTACAAGGAAGCCTCCCCTAAGCAAGCTTCCCTTAATGGGCTCCATGTGAGGCCTATTAATGGGCAGGGAAGATCTTATACCCCATTAACCTTACACCCTAGTAGCTCTTCAAGGAGGATAACACTAAGTTTGCTCTTGCCATCTTCACTCACTCATCAAATGTTGATTACATAAATGACAGACACTAATAACTAGTAAACCTCCTTATAAAAGTAAACAAGAAAGAGAAATGAGGAAGTTATATAGATTAGAATAGCCCCAAGAATTTTCATTGTTCAGTCATGTCTGACTCTCTGTGACCCCATCCACTTGTCCATGGGTTTTTCTTATCTAAGATACTAGAGTTTCCTTCTTCATTGTGTCGCCATTTTACAAATGAGGAATTGAAACAAATAACGGTTAAGTGACTTGTCCAGGGTCACCTAGCTAGTAAGTGTCTGAGGCTGGATTTGATCTCAGATCTTCCTGACTCCAAGCCCAGTGCTCTATCCACAATGCCAAGAATACACATGGGCGAATGAGCTTTTCCTCTCAAGATAAAATCTCAGTTCAACCAAAGAAAGAGAGAGAGAGAGAGAATATCACATTGGGAGAGTACACTCTTATCCATTTCTAGGGTTGCAGGGGCTAGAAATAAAAGGGCATGATGGGAGATGGAAGATGTCTCCATGGACATCTGTAGTACCTGGTAGATGGAACACTAGGCTTGGAGTCAGGAAGACCAGAGTTCAATTCCTACTTCAGACACTTACAAGCTGTTTGACCCTGGGAAAGTCACATTATCCCTCTCTGCCTCAGTTTCTTCAACTGCAAAATAGGGATAATAACATCACCTACCTCTTAGGATTGTTGTGAGGCTCAAATGAGATACGATTCATAAAGCTCTTAGCACATAGTTGGTATTAAACAAATGTTTATTGATTAATTCCTTCCCTATTCAAAAGTTTATCCTTGTCTATCTTGATTGCCTCTCTCTGTGCTTCATTTCCTGTAGCTGGTCCAACAGTCTGAAGTTATGTCTTTCTTCACATAAGAAGTCTGCAGTTTCTCAGGCTCAGAGATCTCTCAGAAAATCAAGAGGTCACACATTCTCTTCAAAGTATGCAGCCCAGCAGTCTAAATCATAGAATTGTCCTTTAGGAAAACTACCTTAATCGGTCCTGGGCAGAAATGAGATCACACACACATACACACACACACTTTAGATTTTAAAGGGACCTCTAAAGTCATCTAGTTCAATCCTCTCATTTTACATTTTGGGAAACAGAGGCCAAGAAAGTTGAAGTCACTTAGCCAAAGTTACACAGGCACTAATCGACAGAGCTAGAATTATAACCAAGGTCCTTTGTCTCCACATCCATTGCTCTACATAGCCTCTAATTCCCCCAGTGATCAATTGCACCCTTTTAGATGACACTTTTTCTTCTCTTCCTCTTACAAAATCGTGGTGTTGTGCAAGATAGTTATCAAGCTTGTGCCTTATCCACCTACTGGTCTGTAAAATGCATAAAGTCAAGTCTTCTTTAACTTATTTCCCATTGCCCAACACAACAATCCAGCCACCAAGCTTAAAAGTCATTTGTTAAATGGACAAATGAGTATATTAGTTGTTTAAAATGATAAGCCTAATTGGATGCTGAGTGGAACATGCCATCTATTCAGTTGTTTTGGGGTTATTTTTGCTAATTTCACTACATTCATATAATGTTTCCTCAAAGCCAACAGTAGCTGCTAAAAAGACTGTCCTTTTCTCTGAAAAAGGCACTCCCCACCCCCAAATACTTTCTTCTGAAGGAATGTTTTGTAAATCTGCATTCCCATTGCAACAGTAATCACCATTATCCTTGGAGGATGTTTAAAAGCAAACCCTTCCCACATCTCAGAGCCAAGAAGCCTTGGACTCCATTTCCTTTCCTAAGAATAGACTTTTATTTCCTGAGGTTAAGAATGTAAGATGATGAGACCTTTTACCCTCTCCGAAAAATAGGTATAGACTAGCGTTCCTATTTAATATGCAGGAAGACAGAATAGAAACTTTTCCTCCCTTTCAGTGAGCACACCAGTACCCTCATCTGATGGACAACCACTATTTAATGAATATCTAATAATAACACAATAATTATTAATTAATTAATCATCAATTATTAATAATAAAATCTAGCATTATAATGCTTTAAGGTTTGCAAGCAAATTTACATATATCTCATTTGTTACCTACCTTATGAAGTAGGAATCATCATTACTATTTTACATACACACACACACACACACACACACACACACACACACACACACACACGAAATCTCATTTAATCATCACAACAACCCTAAGAGGTAGGCATCATTATTATCATTCCCATTTTACAGGTGTTAAAAGTGAGAATGAGATTAAATTATTTGACCTCGAATCATGCAGCTGTTAAGTATCAAAGGAAGCATTTAGACTAAAGTCTTCCTGACTTCAAATCCACTGCTAAATCCAGAATGCCACACTGCCTATTTGTGGATTTGTTGCTCTTATCCAATCTTCCTAAAAAAAAAATCCATGCAAATCAAATGGTCAACCAATTCAGGGCAAATTTCCTCCAATCCGTTATCCAGAAGTCTGTATCTACCTGACAGCCCTCAAATGTACCGAAGGCTTTAAAAAAAAGAAGTGAAGTTGGTAACATACTTATGATCTATGACATTCATAGGCTGCTGCATCATGTTTCAGTTGTGTCTGTGTTGGTATGCAAAATGGGTTCCTTAGCACTTAGTGCCTTTGAAGAGTTTGGCTTTTGTTTGCTTTGAGTGTATTTCATTGAACCTTACTAGGTGCTAAGCCCCAGGCCCAAATCCCTATTAGGTGTGGAACCTATGTAGGTGTGGGTTGGTGACTGGGGTGGGGCCCAAGCTGGGGCTGGCTAACCCCCATTAGGCGTTAACCTAATCTATGTGGATGTGAACCTCCCAGGGTCCTAAGGGGAGGGCCAATTCAAGAACCAATCACCAGAGCCTAAGCTTCAGACGACGCTTGATGACGTCAAAACTCTATAAGAGGAGAGAAGACAGCTTGGAGATTGAGATTTTGTTGGAGCCAGAGACAGCTACAGATGAAGCTGAAGATAAAGCTGAAGCCAAAATGAGCTGAACACAAAGGAGCTGCTGGTAGCAGGGTTGACGCGTGTGGACCAAGGAGTGCTGAGCTAGGGCTTGAGGCCAGTGGGTAATCTTCTTACCGGAGAGGGGAAGCATGAATATGATTTGGTTTAATGCCATCGTGTTTTTCTGTAGCCTCCTGGTTACTCTTGTGAGGTGGACTTATTGGGCCTGGAAGCTTTTGACCAGGATATCAAAATGGAGACACTGGTTCGTGGGTCTGCTACTTTGGAACTTGAATAAATGCTTCGATTCTTCTGCCTTCTACTTAGGGAATTCCTTATATCCTGCGGTTCTGAACCATTCAGACATACATATGATTCTCTTTGAAATCATAAATTCTGACTTCATGCTACATTGTCCAACTCTCTATGACCCCATTTAGGGTTTTCTTGGCAAAGACATTGTAGTGGTTTGCTATTTAGTTCTCCACATTTTTGTGTCCCACCATATCATATCTTGTCTGGTTATTTGGTTCTGTTTCTTCCCTTCCCACAGGAAAAATAGCTGAGGTCCTATGGTGAGTATGAACAGTATGAACACTGGACTAGGGGTCAGTATAATACTATTAGCTATTTCACCTTGTTCAAGTTACTTGACTATCTTGAGCTTAGTTTCCTTATCTCTAAAATGGATGTGTGTGTATGAGGGGTTGAATTAAATGATATCTATGGTCCCTTCTGGATCTAACATTTGGATTCTATAATTCATTGATAAAAAGAGTAATGAAAACCGTTTGTTTCTCTATAACTCCTAACCTAGTATCTTATAAATAATAGGCATTTGAGTAATAATTTAAATAAATACTGTTGTTTATTACACCCTTTTTGTTTAATATATACATATCGTATACATATATTATACATATGTATATGTATGTATATGTGTATATTGTATACATATATATAATGTGTGTACTGTGATTGTCTAAACTACAATGAAAGGTAGGATTAGAGTTATATGCATATGTTGTAGGGGAGTGGGGAAGTGGGAGAAATGGGTATAAAAGAGGGATTATAACACCTAGACAGGAAAACATTTTATGGACAAAGTAATTACAAAACAATTTCAAATGGGGATAAAGAACACTAGAGTCTAGAAGGCCTTGTTTAGGAAGTCTTATCCCCTACAAGACAGTAAGCTCCATGAGGGTAGGAGTTCTATCTTACCTAATCTTTGTATTTCCCCCATTTCCAGTATAGCGCTCTAGATACAATTTCTACATTATTAAAGATTTATTGATTGAATGGGTTGTATGCCATTCAATGTTTCACATGGTTTTGATGGTATAAAGACAATAGTTAATATGCTCAAAGTCCCTTTTTCTTGAAAAATAAAGTTGTTATTCTTTATTAAAACAAAAACGGAAATTAAAGACTAAAGAAAATAGAACCACTTTTTCATTGTTCTTCTAATAGGTTTGGGGCCCAGCCACATAAACTTAACAGAGACTCAAAATAACTTATGAAATGAATGTGAAGTTTTAGTGATCCCCACTAATGCCTACATTTCCTGCAGTGTTTGGCCAGAGTTTTATTTCTATTTCTATTTTTTCCATCAAGCAGAGAAATATAAAGAAAATTGGGCAATAATTCAGAAATAAAAATGTCAAACTGTTTACCTTTCCTTTCTTTCAAATTTCTTCCCTTGTAAAGTAGTCCTTAAGTGGTGAGATACGTTCTCTTAAAATATTTTGTTATAGGAGAAAATGTTTTTCACCCTACATCTTACTCGAGAACACCAGTGATAGTTTGGTTCCTTCTGTCTCTTAGGAGAAGTTATTTTTTAAGATTTGTTGATGTTTCTTGAAATTTTGAGGGGGATGGATGGGAATGAAACTCCTAAATGTTTTATGATACTTTAAATTCTTGGTTTGCTATGGATTTTGAAAATGGCATAAGAGTGGGATTGGCCAATAATGGAAGAAGAATGTATCCTGTGACTTGGTTTCTGAAGAACACACAGGTCCTCCTTACAGTGTGGGAAAAAGTCAACTTGGAGACCAAATACCGGTATTTAAGTTCTTGACCAGGAGCCAGTCAATAAACAAGGGATGAACATTTGTTAAGCACCTGCTCTGTGCCATAGGTTATGCTAAGTACTGGTTATCCAAAGAAAAGCAAAAGACTGTCCTTGATTCTATGGGACTCCCAATCTAATAGAGAAGCTCACAATCTGATGAAGGAACTCATAGTATAATAGCTGTTTTCATTGGTAAAGTAATAATAAAGGTACTACTACTACTTCTACCACTACTACTATTACTACTACTACTTCAATTACTACTTCTACTACTACTACTACTACTACTTCTACTACTGCTACTATTACTACTTCTACTACTACTTCAATAACTACTTCTACTACTACTACTACTACTTCTACTACTACTACTATTACTACTACTACTACTTCTACTACTACTACTATTACTTCTACTACTACTACTACTACTACTTCTACTACTACCACTACTACCACCACCACCACCACCACTACTACTACTACTGTTGTAAAGAGCCAATGAGATAATTTATGTGACATTGTACGAACCTATGAAATGTGATACAAAGATGAGCTAATAAAGCAAGTGACCTTTCTGGACACATTTCTGTACAGCCATCCATGTAATTAGAGTGAATTAAATGAGTCATGCTAGTAGCAGGAACAGAGAAATGAATGAGCTAGGCCTTGCCATGAAGATATTTATAACATTATATTGGAGAACAAAATTGAATAACAATACAAATGCTTTCGCGATAGGAAGCACAGACAAATTCTATGGGGAAATGTCTTATTTGTTTTCCCCTATGGAGGGTGACTTCCTACTCCAAGGCATTACATCTACAAACTGGGTAGTAACTGTTAGGTGAGTGATAGACCTTGGGCTTCCTTCAGGTCCAGATAATTGAGGGAAATCAGAAATAAAGATCAAATTCAGTTATTTGTTTTGTTGGTCTTGTTGTTGGGTCATTTCAGCCTCTTGGTGACCCCACTGGGGGTTTTCTTTGTAAAGAGACTGGAGTGGTTTGCCATTTCCTTCTCTAGCTCATTTTACAGAAAAGGAAACTGAGGCAAGCAGTGTTAAATGGCTTGTTCAGGGTCACTCAGCTAGTAAGTATCTGAGCCCAGATCTGAACTTAGGTCTTCTTGACTCCAGGCCTGGTGCTCTATCCACTGTGCCACCTAGCTGACCAACAACAAAATCATCTGCCAAACTTTCAGTAAATATTTATTAAATGCCTGCTATGTGCCAGACACTGTAATAAGCCAGAAAAGCCAAAAGACAGTCTCTGTCCTTTAGGAGCTCACAACGTTGCCCTCTTCACTCATTTATTCATTCGATAAAAATTTATGTGTCCAATATATTGTCCTAGAGGCAGAAGGATATTCAAAGTCC
>JAQQSZ010018999.1:0-10455 GCA_028646595.1 Phalanger gymnotis | reverse complement strand
TACATGTGGCTTAATCAGAGGTGGCTTATCAAATTTGGGAATAAAAAGTATTGGGACAGCTGAAGTGTCAGCAATGCCGGCATGTAAATTTCAAGTGATGATACAGAATATGTAGCATGTACTCGAATGCTTCTATAATGTAAAGAGGTTAAATTATTCACGTATAAAGATTTTTGAGTAGTAACTTTTGACTTACTGGTATTGCCATAAGTCCCTACAGTACTTTGATTTGTGTAAGCTGTGTGTTAATTTATTAGATGATGTAATGTGTACTCTCAAATAACATTACCATAGTATATAATATATATGTCATCCGATGGGAATAGGAGAGTATCAAAGAAAATTTTACTGAAACACTACAGTGTAGCTATGTATCACATTATACCAAATTTAAACTTTATTTCATTAAAAAATTTATTAATGAGCAAAAAAAAAAAAAAGATTCGCCATATTGGGTAGACTCTTAGGAATTCTCACCATTTTGTGATGTTTGTATTGACAAGCTGGCCAGAACAATCTGACCCAGACTGAGTCTGAGCTAGACTGAATCTGAGCACCTTCATTGAGCCAAGATGGATCTTATATAAAGAAAGACTGTGGGAGGGATCTAGGGGTGGTTAAGTAGTCTGAGGTTATGGGAGGAGGGGTTTAGGGAGGATCTTGATGAGACTGGGGTAACTGGGGGGACTGGGGTGAGGTCAGACTCCGGGAATGGGATTAAGGGTGAGAAATAGCTGAAGGCTACCTGGAGATGACAGACAATGGAGGGGTGGGCTAGTTTAAGGATAACAGATTTGGGTATAGATATTTTTATAGAATCAAGGTTAGGAGGTAGCAGGATTATGTAGGACTAGGCTAGGTTAAGAGTAATAGATTTGGGCCTAGAGATGATGAAAGGCCTCAGGCAAACACCTCATCAAGTGGGCAGATTCAAGGAGAGTGCAAGGGGGCTCCCAGAGCCTGTACCGCTTTTACTCCTAAGTAACTACCATTATAGCTAGGAAGAACCAAATCATAAATGTTCAGGGAACTTGAAAGGGAATACTACAAAAAACAGTCTTAATTTAATACTTTCACTTTGTGTAAAAGTACTGGAGTAATATAGCCTTTTATTCTCCTTCAAGGTGATAGCCTAATTGCTTCAAATAATCTAGGAGGAATGTGAAATACAGCAATTCACAGTTGGTAGGGGAGCATTGACTAAGACTGATTCCATTTCTCACTTAAATCCCACCCTCCACTTCACTCTTCCATTTCAGTGGGTAGAGGTAATCAAATAACAAGGGGAGTGCTGAAGGACAAAAATAAATCCAATTGATTTTATGTCTATAGTTACTGAAGTTACACAGAAGTAGAAGAAAATTAGGGTAAATTACCCAATCAGAGCACATTCCTATGAAATCTTGGACTAATACCAAAAAGATTCTGGTTGTATAAAAGACAGCTTCAGAAAGTTGGTCTCATTTCCAGAAGCTTTTAAAAATCTTTTTCTCTTCCTCCCTCCCTCCTTCCCTTCCTTCCTTTCTTTCTTTCTTCTTTTCTTTCTTCCTTCCTTCCTTCCTTTCTTTCTTCCTTCCTTTTCTCTTTCTTTTTTCCTCCTTTTTTCTCTTATTTATAGCCTATTATGAGTACCATACTTACTACTACATAAGCCTTTACAATGAAATTGCTCTCTTTAGGATACTTCCGAAGTATACAGAAACTTCAAAATGCCACTTTAAAATAAATACTCTGAAACTATGCAATGGAAACACAGCATTATTAACTATCTAAAACATTTTTACTATAGTTTATATAAAATAAAGGAAAATATTAAGGTCTGATACACAGTAATACTGCAAAAACAAACAGGTTTGTTGAAGTCTGAAATTTTAGGCACTGTTTTCACATAGAAAAAGTTTAAATTCAGGTGTAAAAATAATTTAAAATATCTATTAGGCAAAAAACCAATAATTCTTATCTTGCCTAAAGTAGCTGTGTTTGGGATGTTCAATTTCTGATAAGATGAGATGTTCAATTTCTGATAACTGGCTAGTCTTTTAGCTGCCCTCACTTTTAAGTGTGCAGTGTCACTCTTTCTTAACTACCTTCTTCAGCAATTCAACTTGACTTTTCCTTAATCAATATAACTTCATTCGGTCCCTGATTCAGGATCAATTCTTGTTTTTGACTACTAGGAGAGAACAGGAGCAAAACTGCTTCAGGCTTACTGCCTCTGAAGGAAGAATGTTCTTGCTCACCAAGCCTCTTTTCCCCAAAGTTACTCTTTATGCATAAGGCTCAGGCTTTAGCCAGGGTCAATGAGCCAAATTCTGGAATTTTTTTTGTACCCCTCTTTGGGAAGTCTATGAAATGTAGCAAATAATAAGTTCCTCTCTCATATAGCTCAGGACTCTCAGCCAGGGAATTGAACACCCCCCAACAATTCAGACAAAGCATCTGTTTTCTGTCCGTTTTCTCTCTCTTATACTTTTTCACTGTCTCTGTCTTTATCTTTATATCTATATTTCTTTATCTCTGTGCTTCTCTCCAGCTTTTGCTGTCTTTCTGTGTCTCTCTACTGGTTTCTGCTTCTTTGTCTGTCTGCATAATATGCCATACTGACTCTGTTTTTATAACTAACAAGGATACACTCAAACCAGAAGCAATTATGATTGTTCAAAATTTTATCTAAGCTGGCAGACAAATTAATTAAACAGAAAACTATAAATAAGTTTTAAGTGAAACTAGGATTTAACATCTCCCACTATCTCCATAAAGGAAGACAAGAGGAAAGGAGAGACTGGGAAATCTTTATCTCTTTATCATGACTCAGTGAGAGAAAATTCCACAATTAGTCTGCTTCAGATGTGGCCTCATACTGTTCCATTAGGTTTCGAGTAAAATACATAACTGCTGCAACAATAGAATCTCATGTACAACTCAAACACCATGAGCCATACTAAACACCTTCTATCTTCTCCCACTCAAATCTCCCACTCAAACTCAACTTTGCTAAATTTTAATCAGATGCTCAGCTTCCTCGCTCACCTCTGTGCCTCACTTATCCTAATGTTTCTCCTTTGGAACAAGGGGACATAAATAATTTCTGTTCTTTTAAAATTCACTCCTTCATTCTGTTCCAGTAGAACTTTATTTCTTACTATGAATTAATCTGTCAGAAAGTGGTAATGTGTTACAGAAGGTACTACAAAAAAATCCTTCTTTCACCTTTTCTGTTTTATTAATTACATTTTCTTTGTGGTAAGTTCTTTAATTAAGTCAAATTATTTACAATTGGATCCTATGGTGAAGGCAGAGTGATAGTCTGTTGAAATGATTCAGAAGAGTGTTTAGAGCCAAGTGGTCCATTTGAATAGCAGAATTCTTTTGTTCATCTAGATTAATTTTGTTACTATTTTTTCTAGCTCTAAAAAATAATTTTTTGGTAGTTTGATTGGTATGGCACTGAATAAGTAAATTAATTTAGGTAGAATTGTCATTTTTCTTATATCACTTCGGCCTACCCATGAGCAACTGATGATTTCCAATTATTTAGATCCGACTTTATTTGTGTGAAAAGCGTTTTGTAATTGTGTTCATAAAGTTCCTGGGTTTGTTTTAGCAGGTAGACTCCCAAAACATTTTATAATGTCTACAGTAACTTTAAATGGAATTTCTCTTTCTATTTATTGCAGTTGGACTTTGTTACTAATATATGGAAATGTTGAGGATTTGTGTGGGTTTATCCTGCAACTTTGCCAACATTATTTACTATTTCAAGTAGTTCTTTTACTTGCTGCTCTAAAGTATATCATCACATCACCTGCATAGAGTTATACCTTTGTTTCTTTTTTGCTCACTCCAATTCCTTTAATCTCTTTTTCTTCTCTTATTGCTAAAGCTAATGTTTATAGTACCATATTGAATAACAGTGGTGATAATGAACATCCTTGTTTCACAAAATAGCAGAATTCTTCAGTGGAATGAGTACTGGATTTGGTGATTTGGTGTCAGGGGACCAGGATTTGATGATTTCTAGCTCTGCTGCTTACTATCTGTGTGACCTTATTCAAGTCACTCAACTTCTTTGAGCCTCGCTTTCCTCATCTTGATAATAAGAGGTTGGCCTAAGTAACTCTAAGGTCCATTCCATATAGGTTATTTGATGAGTGAAATTCCCATCCTTCGTTGAAGCCCGTAACTGAGACGTAGAAGCAGTGATGGCGAACAGGATTGAGAAAGGAATAGGCATTTATATACTACCTGTCTGTCACTGTGCTAGGGACTTTTTGCACAAATATCATCTCATTTGAACCTCAAAACAACTTTACCGGGTAGGTGCTGCTATTTTCCTCATTTTACAGTTGAAGAAATTGAGGCAGAAGATGTTAATGACTTACCCAGAGTTACACAGCTGCTACATGTCTGATACCAGAGCTGAATTCAAGTTTTTCTGACTCCGGGTCAAGCGCTCGGTATCCACTGTGCCACCAGTCGCCTGTTCACTACGCCCCGTAGAGCATCTTTTTCTTCAGTGTTTATAGAGTGTGTGTTTCCTGGGGAAAGTGAAAATCTAATAAGAACTCTCCAAATTAAAAACAAAAGTAATTTTCCATATTGATTCTTAAGTTGGTTCTCACATGGAATAAAAACATAACATTACTCAGCTTGTCCTTCAAAAACCATGTCTTCGCAAAGTAGTGAAAGTCGATGGCTTTATCTGAGCAGCTAAAAAGCCAAGTATTGTTTTTCTTTCTTTCTTTTTTTTTTTGGAAGCAATCAGGGTAAGTGACTTACTCAAGGTTACACAGCTAGTAAGTGCCTGAAACTGGATTTGAACTCAGATCTTCCTTGTTGTTGTTTTTGTCCTTCTTTCTCAAAGAGGACCATGACATCAGGGAGATGATAACGTGACTTGCAGCTGACTTTGATTTGAGTGAGGGAGGGCTGTGCAAGGTCACCAGCCTCACTTTCTCCTCCAGAGCCATCTAACTGGAAGGCCCATGTTCTATCCATTGCTCCACCTAGCTGCCTCTTGAGAATTATTATTAATAAGTTGAAATTTTGTAAAAATAATAGTCGGTGAGGTGTTCTATAATGGGATATCTTTGAAATCTCCTTACATGGATTTTTTCATTAAAAAAGGAACGAATGTCTCAGTTCCTCAGATTTATGCCTGACTGCAATTTCAATGGCCTCCCTAAAATGATTGATTCTCTTCTCTTTTGCTCTCTCCTGAAAGATAGATAGATATAGCCTATTTATAAGTATTTCTTAATATTTTAGACAAAGTTTACAAAGTCTCTCATTAAAAACTATTTGCCATTTTATACAGCCAATTAGTTATGTCTTTTTTAATTCTTTCTCACTATAAGTAAATCAAAGAAAGTTCATCTGCTACTCTTAAATGAGAAGGATATAGAAAATGAAGAAAGGTTAATAGATACTTAAGATAATCTTTAAAAAAGAACCATATGACCTCAAGTCCACTATTTATGGAATAAACATTGCACCCAATACTGCTTTTTATTGACACTTATTTAGAATTGCTAGTATAATTCAAAGATAGCCCTATCACACTTGAGAAATGGAGTCATTCTGAGTTCATGCTATGATAATAAAGCGTTGTAGTATGTGTAAAACCATCCAGATGATCACAGCGAGGTTCTCTTTCTATAGATCTTATCTAACATATACGAACACATAAAACAGCAAGCAAAAATAGGCATCACCTGCCAACTAGAATGTCCATTAGCTCTGAATTTGTAAATGCAAATAACACTAAATTCCTTACACAATATTGCTCTCTAGTGCTGTTTTTTTTTTTGAGTTTATATATTTTGAGACTCTTAGAATCTCAAGAGTTTGAAATAACTTAGAGGCCATCCAATCCATTCATTCTCCTAATCCTGAAATTAATTAAATCCATACTGTACTATGTTGAATCATACTGAACTGTCATCAGATGATAACATCTTAATTGTTAATAATACAGTAATAATATCACTATGACAATATTGATTACATTTGTTTCCTGTCTGCAAAATGGATTTATGATATATTTGCCAGCACTCAGTAGATTACAAAATATAATTATGCCATCACACTTGATGAACAACATAAAGAAACATGGCTATATTCTTTTCCATGAGTTTTTCACCAGTATCTTATCTATTCTAGACAGGCATGAATAGACCAAGATCTGCCTCAGTGAAGGGAAAAAATCCACTTTATTGAGCCTTTTTAGTATATGAATATGCTAGATAATTGATGACAGTAATAATAGTAATGTTTTCATATTTGCAAGGTGCTTTACACATAGTATTTCACAACACTGTGTGATGTAGCCACTACAAATATTATATCGTTATTCTATAGATAACGAAGCTGAGGCTCAAAGATGATAAATGGCTTGCCCAGGATTACACAGGCAGTATCAGAAGAAAGATTGGAATGTAGGCTTTCCTGATTCCAGTTCCAGCATTCTATCAACTGCCTCACATTGAAAAAAAAAGAGTCCTATATAAAATTTAGTAACGAGACTTATTATCATTAATAAGAATTCGCCGCTGTTTTTTTTTCCTTCAGATGTAGGAATGGATTGCTGCATCATACATATTTTCCCTCATTTAACACCCCTTTTGACCAAAGGCACATTTTTGTAAGACAGTTGCCAAAGATTAGGGATTCAGTAGATAGTCATTGAATAGTTGTATTTTTTTATGAGTTAATTTATACGTGGCATTGGATTGCTTATCTTAACCTTAGTAACATACTAACTTAACCAAATGAATTAACTAGCTGTTAACAGATGCTACTTGATTGGCTTGCTTAATTTTCTATTTTCTTTCAGATCAGAAAGTTTTACTTCTAGTAAGCAGTAGTGACTTCACTTGTTAAAAATAAGATTTCTTCGCATGATGCTTTGTCATTTCACCCCCTATAACTAATGCATCTTTATCATTTCTGTAAATTCTAATGTTTCAAAAGCTGTCTCTGCCAAATCCCCGCTGTCACCTAGGATCTTTCTTTAAAACCAAAAGCAGTAGCTGCCGAGCTAATGTCAAAAGCAAACCATTTGTTGTTGCCTATGTTATCCAGTGAGCCTTCAGTTCAAAGATAGTCTTTATGAGTGTTGGGATATAAAGTGTAGGTTAGATAAGTCTTGTTCCGTGGAAGTCTTGAATCATGAACACTGTACCTGATGGATCATAAGAAAAAAAAATGAAAAGCTGTCATAGAGCCCCCAGAAAAGTCATTATTTCCTGACAGCAAAAGGTATTGTGATGGACACTATGACTGCCCTTGGGGAGCATATTGTGTTTATGGGTAGAAGAGACAGAATTCTGTAACAAGCTAGTGTATTCAAGAACTTTGGAAAGGAGAATACCTAATAGGCATCCTTTTGAAGTCCATTAGAAAATAGGCCTCCAGTGCAAATGTATCACAAACAAATATTTTGCCCTTTCTCTGCTTCTCCCTCACTATCTGTTTTTCTTTCACAAATACCCTGGAGAATTAGCACTATCATTGTCTTATACAAAGTCTCTCAGAAAATTAACATTTTATGCAGTAAGTAGTCCTTTTCAGGTATGTAAATTACTGCTGAAGAAAAAGAAGTGAACCAGAAGCTCACCATTCCAATTATTTTTTTCTCTTTTTCAAATGAATGAGAGAGAAGTAAGATCTTTTCACCTAGTTATAAACTGAACAGAGGCAGCTTGGCATAGGGTATAAAGAGGCAGTCGTGGAACCATAAAGACCTGGGTTCATGTCCTTCCTTTGACATATACTGGCTGTGTGATCCTGGACACTGTGAGTTCTGTAAGTACGTCTTTAAAGGTATAAGATACATAAAAGGTGTCAATTTGCATTTGTAGGTGGAGTTTCTCACTTGGTGCTAATGAAATCTTGTAGGGGATAGTCCTCATCCTTTATAGAGTGAAATGTTAAAATGGATAGTGGCGAAAATATGATCATATCAGATATTACCTAAGAGACTGTTACAGTATTCTTATTTCATGGGCATACCCACTCGTGGTGTCATGCATTAATTAAGCACATGACAATGTGCTGGACTTTTTCAAAGCAAGTTAGCCTTGGATCTAAAGCTCTGGAAGTAGATTTCATTTGGTATGCTTCTCTTAAGACAAAGGAAATTTCTATTTTTTCAAATTATTCTTTTAAATAGCTTAGAATTAAGTTGGCTTAAACAAGAGTCAAATAAAATGAATATGAATGGGTAAGTGGCTATCTGCTTTATTGAAAGGAGCATCCCTATTGATGAGGCCACAGATCCATTGCAGTATTATAACTTGGAAGTAAAATTAGCATGTGTAGAACTTAAAATTTTGAATAAATAAGAAATATCGAATTTTCTATACCTGAAAATGTGTGTGTATGTGCGTATGCATGTGTGCGTGTGTGTGTACAGAGAGAGAAAGGAAGAGAGTTCTATCATAATTATAAATTACTGTACTTTCATTATGTTAACTGGAAGCTAACTTTTGGATGTTAAACATAGCAATGCAAACTAAAAGAGCACAGAAAAAAATAGAGAGTACTCAATTATTTGAACATATCAGGAAACGATATCCTTTTTGAATATACTGTAAATATCCCATTTTGAAAATGAAAGTACAAGCTAAATTTTCAATGAGTAAGCAAACAATTCTATTGAGTACCTTCTATAATTAGTGGCAAGAATATGAAAAAGTATGTATTATGTGACTGCTTCCTTCAAGAGACTTGTAGTCTTTATTGAAGATATGATACATATATATACATGAGCAGTTAACTTACACTTCAAGTTAATAAAGGATAAGTGACAGGTGAACAAGGATATAGACATTAAGTACAATAGGGAATGATTTCTGCTCAAATGATCAAGGAAGGTTTTATTGAAGAAGTAGGGTTTGACCTGGGCCGTAGAGGAAGAAGATGATTTAGATATATAACAAAGAATATAAGGGAAAATGTTTCATGTAGAAAAAAAATTTCGAGAAAGTACATTCATCAAAAACAAAAGACGATTTGGAGGGACTGTAGTTTGCTCAGAGCAGAGGGCTTATGACAGGGAGAGGTATACAAACCTGGAAGAATATTCAATAGTCAAATGAAAAGAGAAATTCATCAGAGCATAGAAAAGCAAATTTTGATATTCTAGAATGAGGACAGATCTTTTGACACTATAATAGGAGTAAAACAATGATATTTTTAATCATTTTAGTGCACAAAAGTGCATGAAAAATGCCAGTGTGTGTGCAGCTAGCCATACTATACATCGTTACTAACGAACCAACTAAAAATGTTACAAGGAATAGATGATATTTTGTTTTCAGTAACACGTTGATTTTTTCTTTTATTGCTTCTGTTTATCGAGTAGATATGTTTGTTCATGACTTCTCACATTCTTCTTACTAGTGGAAGACAAATGTTCTTACAATCTTAATCATATTATTGAAGAATATTGCTGTGTATTTTTCTTCGAATGACAATGTAAAGAGAAACATCATTATATAGTCTTATATTTCTTACTCAGATCTCCCTCTGTTGGAACTTTCTGTTATTAGAAGTAATAGAGATGAAGCCTTAAGTTATCTAAGTGTTTTGCTTTGTTGAGTAGACAAAACCCTATCTAAAAATTTTGTGGGCCAAGATGGCAGCTGGAAAGCAGGCACTTGCATGAGCTCCCCTCCAAGTCCCTCCAAAAACCTATAAAAATGGCTCTAAATAAATTCTAGAACTGCAGGACCCACAAAATAGCAGAGGGAAGCAGGGATCCAGTCCAGGACAACCCGGATGGTCGCTGGATAAGATCTATTGTGAACAGAGCCGAGGGTAGCGGAGCCCAGCATGGGCGGCGGCAGGACCAACCAGACCAGGAGCTGGGTGGAACGGGCCCTAGCACCCTGAATCAATGAGCTGTGGCAGTTACCAGACTTCTCAACCCACAAACACCAAAGACGACAGAGAAGGTTAGTGGGAAAAGCTGTGGGGGACAGACTGAAAAGAGTTCCTGGTTCAGCCACCACCCCAGAGGCGGTGGGGGTGATGCAGCTACAGAACTACAGCTGCAGTTGCTTCCAAGCCCAGGCCCACCTGGTGGGAGGAATTAAGTGGTGGATCAGAGCAGAAGTGCAGAGCCTGCTTAAGATTTGTGTCAGGTCCAGGTTGGCAGTTCTTGAGGAAGGAGGAGTGCTGGTGTGGCAGAGCTGGCTATATAGAAATAGCTCTGAAATCAACAGCGCATCCCCTCAAGCTTGGAACAAAGTATTCTTTACTCTAGAAGCAATCATATCCAGCTGAAAAACTGAAGGGTCAAGTAAGTTGGCTGGGAACCTGGCCAGGCAGTGAAAATGAACTCAGATTCAGTCTCAGACTTTGGAATCTTTCCTTGGAGACAAAGAAGACCAAAACATACAGCCAGAAGAAGTCAACAAAGTCAAAGAGCCTACATCAAAAGCCTCCAAG
>JAQQSZ010018998.1:0-10456 GCA_028646595.1 Phalanger gymnotis | reverse complement strand
ATGGTGTTCACTGTGGGTGGGATGGTGTTCATGACTCCATTCATGTGTATCACTATCTCCTATGCCTACATCTTCTCCAAGGTGGTGAAGATTCCATCTACTCAGGGGATAAAGAAAGCCCTATCCACATGTGGCTCTCATCTCACTGTAGTCACTCTCTTTTATGGGGCTATCATGGGAATATATCTACGTCCACCATCCTCCTACTCAGCTCAGGACATGTCTGCGACAATTATTTTCACTATGGGAACTCCAATGCTCAACCCTTTCATCTACAGTCTAAGAAATAGAGACATAAAGGCAGCTCTGAGAAAAATAAAAAGAGAACTTCTCAAAGATTCTAGAATCACAGATTTTTAGATCTAAAAGATTCTTAGAGTTTATCTAGTTGAATCTATATAATTACTCAAGCTTCTTAACCTCTTGCCTCCTTTCAAACTATAGCTGAGATTACTCAACCCTAACTGGTAGATTTTGACCACCTCAACCCAATCTACCATCTATACCATCTATAAAATATAGAGTGTCAGCTCAACTTCAAGTTAGGTTTGATTCTGATCATGCTCTGAGCTTATACAATATGGGTCTGGTAAGAGGGTTATTGCCTTGTTCTGAAAGAATCATGGATTCTCAAAGGTTAAGGGACTTCAGATATCCTGTAATTCAATGCATATCTGCACTGGAATCCTCTCCACCACATCCCCAACAAGTAGTCATGCCGACTTAAGGTAAAGATTTACAAGCATAAGGCACTCATTACCTCCCAAAGCAAAACACTCCATTTTTTTATAATTCCAATTATTGAGAAGTTTCTCCTCATATTGAGTCAAAATTTGCTTTCTTGTAATTCCCATGCAATGAAGCAATATAAACTTTCTTCCCTCTGCTGTTTGACTAACCTCAATGACTCCAAGACAGCTATTATGGTGATTTTCTATAACCCAACCACAATGTTTTCTCTACTTCAGACTAAGCATCCCTACCTACTTTGGCTAATTCCTATATGGCATGGTTCCACTTCTTCTGGCATAGTAGTCACCGTCATAATGACTTGGTCCAGCTTAGCATTAATTTCCCAGGAATTTAGCACTCAGAACTCAGTATTCCCAATGTAATCTAATCGGGACAAAGGAGAATAAATTCCCTTATTCTGGTTACTATGCTTTGCCCTCTAGCCTGTCTCAATTTGGTCCACAAAATCCTGTCTTGTAGTCTTATCTTAATGGAGCCTCAATCCCATTAATGTTGTGTGGTCCTATGATGGGTATTGTTAATTCACATTGAACTTGCAATCCACTAGAATTCTCATGGCATCTTACACACAAACTGTTGTCTTCTCCCCCATTGTGTATCTATGCAGTGAATTTTAGAAACTCAAATGTTGGATTTTAAATGAAGCCCTATGTATGAAATTTTACATAACTTTAATAGCCCACATCACTCCCTTAAAAATCTTCAGTGGATAAGCTTTACCTACATAACAAATAAAATACAAATTCTTTACCTAGCATTTGAAACTCTCCAGAATCTGCTTCCAATCCATGTCCTACCCTCATTTCTTTCCATTCCTCTGCATTCCTTCTACATGCCATACTCAATAACTCTCTCTTCTCCAGTTTCATCCAGACCTCTGTGCATTAATTTCCACACACATGTATTCCCTATTTTTAACATGGTGTTGGAACTAACCCAGATCACTTCAGATGTAGGTGCCAACTTCTTGGGGAAAACATCATATACCTCCCCTGCCACATGGGTGGTCATAACAGGCTTCAATTTTTTTAAACTGCCAGAGAATACCACTAGCTTTCTTCTCTGTTTAGCATCCAGAGAAGGTGAAGGTGCAGAGGATGCTCCATAATTGAGGGAAAATCATTGGTAAACACTAGAGTTTAAATCCCCAGAGAACCCTGAAGAGAAGTAAAATACCTGGCCTTCAGGCAATCAGGATTAGATTAGGCACTATTATATATTCATTTCCACTGGGAAAGATTGTTGTCTTCTTCAATCAAATTCCATCACCAAGGCTGCTGATGTTTTGCCTATTCCTCTAGGTAAAAATGTTCTTTCACTTCTCAAATGATCACCTGGGCAATTGTGTACTTCTCTCCTTTCAATCCCATATCGTATATATTTTATACTTATCTATAAGCCCAATTCCTCTCCTGCAGTAAAGGTTCAGCTCCTTGAAAGCACAAACTATGGTTGGTTGGTTGTTTTTTTTTTTTTATGTACTGAGCACCTGCAACAGTGCCTTATGTACAATGAATTCCCTTTGAATTTGCTTGTATCCATAGCAAGTAGGTAGCAAAACCAGGATTTAAACCCAGTTTGCTTAATGGCAAATCCATGAGAGCTCTTTCTGTTACGTAACACCTTTCACAAGGATCTCTTGGAGACTTGGTCAAATGTGTGTTGAAATTCATCCATGCTATTCTTGTGGCATTCCTCCAATCCAAAAATCTAACAAAACCTGAGCAAAAAAAGAAAATAAACAAGATTCACCTGGCATGAGTTATCTTTGAGGAACCCATTCTAGCTCATCATAATCCCTGCTTTCCTTCCCAATAACTCACCAAAAAGTCCCTTTAATACTCTGTTCTCCTATTTTTTCTACTGATAAGAGTCAAGCTCACTAGCCTAATACTATCATTTAAAGAAGTCTCCCTTTGAAAACTGGGATATTTGCTGTTCTGCAGATCTTTCTCATTCCCTTCTACTTGTTAAAGATCACTGACAGAGTCAGCAATTATACTCACCAATTATTTCAGTATATTATGAAGTAGTTATTCAAGATTGGTGCTTTGATTTCATTGAGGGCCCCTAGATGTATTCTTAGCTTTTCCTTATCTAGCTTGGATTTCTATTCCCAATTCAATATGTTTTATCCTTCCAAGTCTTGAGATCATGTTTCTTGTTAGAGAAAAAAACAGCAAAATAGGAATGGAATAATTTTGCCATCTCTTTTGTCCTTTATCATAATCTGATCTACTTCAAGATATTCTCCTATCCTCTTATAATCTTTCACTGCCAACATAGAGTGGCCCTCTGTCATTGATTGCTGTCACCTAGTTCTAGTAATTGAGTTTCCATAATTCTGTCCAAGCCTGAGTCCCTACCATTGTTTCATTCCCATTCCACTGTTGTTCTGGAATTTGAATCTTGCCTTGCTCCCCTGGATGCTCCCAATTCCTGTAATAATACCTCATTCTTGCATCTGAAATCCCATTACTTGCTGCTGGATTCATATACCACTAAATTTCTGTGCCTGCATCTCAGTTTCAATAAACATTTATTATGCAGCTACAATGCACAAGGCTCTGTGATAGGCACTGGACTTAATTCTATTGCTGAAGTCACTTAACACCTGACTATAGGATAAAATAGCATATGCAAAGTGCTTTGCCAACCTTAAAGTGCCTTATAAATGCCAACTATTATCATTATTAACATTACTATTATAGTCTCAGCCTCCAAATTACAAATATTTATAGTCCATATCAAGGACCATAAATTTTCTATGCAAATATTACTTCTCTTTCTGGGTTTTATATTCCTCCATTGCTGAACCCTCTATGGACTTGGCTAGCCTGGTCCTCAAGGAATAGACTAGGTCTCTATTTGAAGACTTTCTAGTATAATAGAACCAGGCAAAGCTTGCTCCGTGCTATCCTAAGTTTCAAGAGTTCAGGGTCTCCTCCATGCTATCACTAGATACTAAAATAGGATTTTAATGAAATTATTCATTATATACTCCCCCCAAAAAATATCATGTATATTATTGCTTTTTGACATATGTTCATGTTTTTCCTGCTACTCTTTAAATTTTACACATCCTCTAGATCCCAACATAGATCCACCTCCTCTATGAAGCCTTTTCTGACCACTCCAACTTCAATAATCTCTTCTTGCCTTGGAACTTATGTTCCCCATGCTGTTTTTACCACTTGTTTTCACCTGTTTAGATATCTTTTGACATGTACATCTGTTGTAACAATTTGGCTAGCAGCTGCTGTGTGAGTGAAAGACCAGCACAAGCCCAACAACAAGAATGCTGCCAGCATAGGTTCTTTTGATCTGCTTTACTAAGGAAAGCAACGTTAAGGGGTTAACAATCTTATTTCAGCCCAACATACAAACATCATTCACTTAGTTCAGGGGAAGAAGCCAGCTCCCTGAACTTCAGAGCAAATACAAACAAATTACAAAGATACACTATAAACAGACCAAATGCGAAAAGCATTGACATCTGAGTTCACTAGCAGGAGAGCCTGACAACGGCTGGCCCAGAATCATGTGCCACTCCTCCTGTGGCTCAGAGCCCCCAGGGGGAATGCCAACCTCTGGGTTTATATATCTTATTCAGGGTCAAAGGTGAGTCACACATGCAACTCACCCACGTGACCTAAAAACCTCAGAAAAATACGACTTAAATCCATGCGGTCTAAAAGCCTCTGATGCTACAAACATGTTACTCAAACCCATGTAAACTAGGCTTTCCCTTGAGGCAAGGAGGTCATCAAGGACTCCTGATTGGATCAAGGAAACAAAGTCCAAACTCTTCAAGGGCACTTGATTGAATAAGTGCTAAAAGCCACTCTTAATTGCCAATACAACATCTCACTTTCCAAATTCAATTCAAATCAGTAAACACTTGGAGAACATATTATAAGGTGTACCAAAAATCTTAGTGCAGTTTCAGGCCTATTAAAGATTAAAACCATACTGACTTTTGGGATGTTGTATTTATTCCTAAGAGTATTTCAAAGTTCCTGAGCAAAGGGACCATGTCTTAAAATTCTATCTTTCCATTGTACAACACATTCTGAGGGCATTCAATCAATGTTTGGTTATGTTTTTAAAACATTCTGAAGTTTAACAATATTAATTTTTTTATTTAAAAATCACTCAATGAGTTATTTTGGACCATTTCCTTCTTAAATGGCCAAAGTGTCAAGTGTGCTCAAATATTCGTGTACTTGTGGTATTACAGACTAGATGATCCTTAAGGTTCACTTCTGCTCTAAACCTATGATTCTGCGACCATGGAGGGTAGTTTCTAGTAAAAAGGCTAGTAGTAATATCCTGGATTCCATCTTGTTCAGCATGTTTTATAATCAGTGGCTCAGGTGTGCAGTTTCTTATGATAGTAACAACAATGATGACAATGAAAAAGTGATGAGGATGACAATGATGATGACAACAGTGATGATGATGATGGGCCAGGAGTCAGGAAAATTTGAGTGCAAGTCCAGCCTCAGACACTTACCAGCTTGTGACTTTGGGCAAGTCTGTTTGCTTCTGTTTACTCAACCATTATTTGTAATAATAATAGCACCTACCTTTCAGGGTTGTGAGATATTGGTAAAGCACATAATACAGTACCAAGGAAATAGGCATTATATAAATGCTATCATGGTGCTCAAGATGATAGTCATGGTGGTGGTGATGATGATGATGATGATGATGATGATGGTGATTGTGATGTCCCCTTGTTAATGTCATAATTTTTTTGGTTCCCATGTGATTGCTGTTGTGTTATTAGTGTTGACTGAGAAAATATATTATGACAAATACTATGAATTTAACAATACCTTTAAATTTATTGAATCTTATTAGTTGTTCAAGCATTTATACACATTTATAAAATAGTGATTTAGGGAAGAGATGTGGGGGTCGGGTTTGAGGCAATGTAAAAAATTTATTTATTTAAAAATAATTAATATATTTACAAGATACCAGTTTACATAATAAATATTAACTAATGCTATATTATTTAATGAAATAGATCTCTTGTAATAAATTTCTTCCCTGGAAGTTGTCTTCACTCCAGTACCACCCTCACCCAGCCAGGTATTTCTGACTCTATGTTAGGAACCATGGAGTAGAATAAAAATGAAGAAAATATGATTATAAAATGAGTGATTATATGAATATGGGAGGGATAGAATACGTCAACCTGAGAGGCTACAAAACCTGTTTGAAACTCTTAACTGAATTAGTCAAATTTAATAGACATAAATGTCAAAGTCCTATTTTTAATGAGGTTAAAAATAAGCTTCCCAGACATAGACTCACAGATTCCCCCAAAAAATATTGCTGGTCCAATGATAGAGTCTGTTCCCTGGTCACTCTTAAGGAGGTAGGGTGGATGCAAAACTACACTGATTTGTTTGATTCCTTTCCACTAAATACTAGTTGCACAAAAAACTATCACAAGTGGTAACTAGAGAGTAAACTCACTTACTCAAACAAATAGCAAATAGAAATCAGAAAAAAAAAATACAGATTAGAATAAAATAGAAAACGTACAAAGGGAATGAGCTCTCCAACTGAGAGTCATATAGATATCTCAACTTAAACTCAAAAAAGAAGCCACAATCTAACATAAGAGCAAATTCCCAAAAGTCTCCTGAAAGGCAACCAAGAAATCCAGGACCAGTTAAGGAGCTGCTTTCCCTTACTTGTCTGCAGCTCCCAAAGTCTTTCAACATGTCTCTCCTGAAGAATGCCTTGAACCATATGTGTCTCTCCCTCCCAGAAGTTTTAACACCAATTCTACCTCTCATGCAGGAAAACCATATAATATGAGCATTCTCTTTACCAATTAGAAGCTACATCTCCCTCTTCAAATGTAGCAATGCACAGCATGTCACAGACATGAGCAAAAGGCCTATTACAAAGAATAGAAATGTCAGTTATTTTTATGATGGATCAGAGTTCTAGGTGTGGATGGACAAAAACATATTGACCTAATGAACACTAAGATGTTTACTATTACATATTCAGAAATGAACCTTGGTCAATTAGGAGTTCAGCGTACATTATAGAACAGGAAGAAGCAATGTGGATACAATTGACCTACTCCATAGGTCTCATTTGTCATAGGTTGTGGTGATTTCCATGGAAGAAGTGAAGCCAAACTGTGACCCAAAGAAAACGGGGCCTCAGACACAGAAATGTTTGGGAAAAATTCTGGCCAGAAATAGAATCACAATCAGTAGAAGTAAGATACATTGCACAAAAAAAATGCTTCCTACCCAAGTTGAACAGAAATGATTAGCAGTAGTCCTAGTATTGGATAGAGGCATAGGAGCTCTACTGCTACTGTGTTCATGTGCTTTTGTATATTTTGTACTTAAAGTGTTCCACTGATTGACCTCCATCTTGTTACCAATACCTAATTGTTTTAATGATTATTACTTTGTAGTACAGTTTGATATCTTATACCAGAAAGGCCCCTTCCTTTCCACTTTTAAAAATTATCATCCTCAAGATTCTTGATTTTTGGTTTCTCCACATGAAGTCTATTATTGCTTTCTCAGTATATATACTATTCTTTCAAGAGTTTAGCAAAATACTGAAAAAGCAGAATAATTTAAAAGTATTGTCATTTTTATTATATTGGCTTGACATTCTCATGAGAAATATGTACTTCTCCAGTTATTTAGGACTCTTACTACAAAGAGTATTTTATAGTTAGATACAAATGATCCCTGGGAGAACCTTCACAGATATATTCCCAAATATATTATTCTACCTTCGTAGATATAACCCCAAATGGTTATTGACCTTTAGTGAATTATGAGTTCAGTATACATTACAGACCAGGAGGAAGCAACATGGATACAAGTGATCTACTCCACAGGCCTCATTCTTCATAGATCATGGTGATTCACACAGAAGAAGTAAAGCCATACCACGACCCAAAGAAAATGGGGCCTCTGACATGGAAATGTTTGGGAAAAATTCTGACCAGAAGTAGAATCACAATTAGTGATTCTATAGTTATTGTCAATAGAATTTATGTTTCTGGGTTTTACTGATTATATATAGGAATGTTAGTGATTAATGTGGATTTATTTATCTCATATCCTGCAACTTTACTGGTTATTCATTATTTAAAGTAATTTTAGTTGAATCTCTAAGATTCTTTAACTACACCATCATATCATCTTCAAAAAGTAATATTGTTTCCTCTTTTCCTATCTTTATCTCTTCAATTTATTTTTCTTATCTATTGCTATAGCTAGCATTTCTGGCATAGTTAAAAAGTAATGGTGATAATGGTCATCTTTGCTCTATCCTGGATGTTAATAGAAAGGCCTCTAACTTTTCTCCATTACATATAATGTTTGCTTTAAGTGCAATATTTACTATGTTAAGGAAAGGTCTATTTATTCCCATGATTTCTGGAGCTTTTAATAGAAACAAGTGTTGCATTTTGTCAAACGCCTTTGCCAACTCTATAGATTAAAGCATATGTACTTATTATTTGTATATGGATGTGGTTTATTGTATTTATAGTCTGCCTTAGGTTGTATAACCATGTGTTCTTTGTAGAAACCTACCTCATCATAACGTATAATCTTTCCAATGTGTTATTGTTGCCTATTTGCTAGTATATTACTTAAAAATTTTACATCAATTCTCATTACATATACTGGTCTATGGTTTTCTTTGTTTTGCTATGTTTTAACAATACAAAGAGATGGGAGATGTCTTATAATTATAAACCATTATATACCAGTGAAATTTTGCTTTGAATTTTTGATAGAATTCAGTTGTAAATAATTCGATCCTGAGTTTTTGACCAATTAAGTGCTAAAAATTGAATAAATTAAAGTAAATATATATATATATATATCTTTCAAAAATATTAAATATCCAGATTAACAAAAAAATGGGTAACTTAAATAACCCAATTTCAGCAAAAGAAATTGAACAAGCCATAAACAAACTCCCAAAAGAAAAAAACAACAGGATAAGATGGATTTGTAGGTGAATTCTATCAAACATCCAAGAAAAAGATCATTCAAATATTATATAAACTCTTGGCAAAAATAGCAAAGAAAAGACCCTTTCAGACTTTTTTATGACACAAATATGGTTTTGATACTTAAAAGAAGGAAGGAAAAATCAATGTAAGAAGATTATAGACAATATCTCTAATGAACATAGTGCAAAAATATATTAAATATTAAGGAAGAATCTGCAACAGCATATTAGAAAATTATACACTATGACCACGTTCATTTCAAACTAAGAAATTAAGGTTGATTCAACATAGGGAAAATATAAACATTATAGACCATATTAATAGAAAAATAATTAAAACCATATGATTACATCAATAGACGCTGAAAAGTCATCTTACAAAATGTAATTTTTTCAAAGTACTAGGAGGGAAAGAAATAGACTTTTCTTTAACATGGTAAGTAGTATCTACATAAAACCAAGGACAAACATTCTACACAAAGGAGAAAGGTTAAATGCCTTTCCAATAAGAACAAGTTAAAGTAAGGATGCATATCATCCTTATTACTATTTAACATGACCCCAAAAATATAATCTATAACAATGACACAAAAAAAGAAATAGAGGTAATAAGCAAAGGCAACGATAAAAAATAAAGCTACCACATTTTGTAGGTGATATGCCATTCAAGCTAAATAATCCTAGTCAACTAAAAATGACTGCAACAATCAATCTTCTCATCAGCTTTGAAGAATGTAAAATAAATAACATAATACGAATTATTAACATTTCTGTATACTGTGAACACAACCTAGTAGGAAAAAATAGAAAAATTCAATAAATTATAAATTATAAAATTTATAAAATTATAAAATGTATGGGAATTTACCAGTGGAGACACTCCTAGGAACACTATGAATGCAACCATAAAACATTCATTATAGAAGTAAAAATAGATGGAAATAATAGAGGAAATATTAATTGCTCATGACAATAAAATTAAAATGACAATACTATCTAAATTTATTTATTTATTCAGTGAGTAACCATCAGCTATCAAGGTATTATTTCATATAACTGGAAAAAATCACTCTGAACAATGCAATGAACAACAATGATTCCATTAAGATAAAGCAGGCTAGGGGGGCGGAGCCAAGATGACGGCTGGAAAGCAGTGACTGGCATGAGCTCCCCACCAAGTCCCTCCAAAAGCCTATAAAAAATGGCTCTGAACCAATTCTAGAGCTGCAGAACCTACAAAGTGGCAGAGGCAAGCAGGGCTCCAGCCCAGGACAGCCTGGATGGTCTCTGGGTAAGGTCTGTCCCGCATGGAGCTCCCAGCTCCCAGCTGAGGGGAGCAGAGCTGAGCCAATCAGAGCCCAGCACGCGGGGCATGGGCCAACCAGACCGCGGACTGATGAGACCAGGAGCCAAGCGGAGAGTGCCCTAGCATCCTGAATTACTGAGCTGTGGCATCTACCAGACCTTACAACCCACAAAGAGCAAAGACAACAGAGAAAGTTAGTGGGAAAAGCTGCGGGACTGAGTTTGCGGTTCAGCCACCGCCCCTGGGGCAGCGGAGATGGTGCAGCTTTAGAACTACAGCTCTAGTTGCTTCTGGCCCCAGGCCCACCTGGTGGGAGGAATTAAGTGGCTGATCAGAGCAGGAGTGAAGAGCCTGCTGAAGATTTAAGCCCAG
>JAQQSZ010018997.1:0-10456 GCA_028646595.1 Phalanger gymnotis | reverse complement strand
GACAGGGCCCTGGGCCTGGGACTTAGCACTTAACAGCTGAAAGTACTTCCACTCAAAAGAAACAAAAGCCATGCTAATGAGACAATTTTGCTTAACAACACACTCCACCCCTTGTTCTAGGATACAATAGTCCAAGCTCCTTTGCACTTCAGAATATCATATTCCAATTTCTCCTGTCAGTTAATGTAGAAGCTAAAAGATCCTGCATGATCCTGACTGTAGTTCCACGATATATCAATTGTTTCTTTTTGTCTGCTTGCAGTATTTTCTCCTTGACTTTGGAATTCTGAAATTTGGCTATAATATTTCTTGGAGTTTTCACTTTGGGATATCTTTCAGGGGGTCATTGGTGGATTCTTTGATGACTATTTTTACCCTCCAGTTCTAGGACCTCTGGGCAGTTATCTTTGATAATTTCTTTGAAGATACTGTCCAGGATCTTTTATCATCATGGATTTCCAGTAGACCAATAATTCTTAAATTGTCTCTCCTGGATTTATTTTCCAGGTCAGTTGTTTTTCCAATCAGATATTTCACATTTTCTTCTATTTCTTGCATTCTTTACATTTTGTTTGACTTCTTGATGCCTCATACATAGTCTTTAGCTTTCACTTGCTCAATTCTAATTGTTAATGAGTTGCTGTCTTCATTTTGCTTTTGAGTCTCCTTTTCCAATTGGTTGATTTTACCTTTTGGGGTGTCATTTTCTCTATTTAGATTCTGGATTTCCATAGCCATTTCACCGATCTTATTTTTTAAAGAATTGATTTCATTGGTGGGTTTTTTCCAGTTTTTCCTTTTTTTCTTTTACCTCCTTAATTTGGTTTTTAAAAATCCTCCTTTAGCTCTTCCAGGAATGCTTTTTGGGCTTGAGACCAATTTGCATTCCCTTTTGAGGTATCAGATGTGGGTATGGCATCAATGACAACCTCTTTCCAATTGGCATTTTGATCTTTCCTGTTTCCATAAAAAGATTCAATGGTCCTCGGTTTTTTGGGTTCCTCTTCATGTTGGTTAGCTTTTTCGTGGCTTTACAATGGATTTTTGCTTTTAGGGCTCAGGGATCTCTGTCCTAGGTTTCTTTTTCTGGGGACTGTGAACCTAATTACTAGCTTTGTGTATGATAGCCTTCAGTATCCTGAGGTGTGGGGGAGGGGTTCTCTGGCTGCCTGAAGTCTCCTCTTCCCCTGGGGCTGTTCTCCAGCACTGTTGCCCTTCAGCAATGGTCTAAGCCATTGTCTGCGCCTGTGTCTGCCACTTCCCCTGGGGGTGCAAGGGTACGTCTAGGTTCCTGGTGTTGACCCCTGCTGGCTCCGCCCCTCTAGGACTCAGGAATTCCTCCTGCTCAGCCACTGAAGCCCTACTTCTGTCTCCTCTATTCCAGCATTTTTCCCAAGGAATTCTCTGAGTCAGGGAGGGAGGGAGGGAGGGACGAGAGCCGTTTGCTTGGCCGTTATGTCTCCTGGAAGTTCAAGAAGGCATGTTTCAACCCTTCGGGCTGCAAGCTTCAGGAGTACATGTCTCATGGCCACAGGTGTTGTGCTTCTGCCTCTTGCCACTTTGACAGACTCCCATTCTGTGCTGGGAGGCCTGGGGATCTCTGCTAGTTTCAGGCACACAGCTTTCTCCCAGCCTGGATCTCTGGCTGGTTTCTGCAGCTGCTTCTACTTTGATGCTGTCTGGTGCAACTCTGCACACCAGGTGCTCTCCCAGCCTGCAGATCCATCCCATCGACCTTTCAGACTCTCCTGGCTTAGAAATGTGCCTACTCAGTCTGTTAGCAGCTTCTAACTCTCTCAAATCTGCTCAGATTCCCTTTTTTGGAAGTATCAGACAGAACTTGTGAGAGAGCTCCAGTAAGATGCTGTTTTCATATGACCATCTTTGCTCCATGCCGCCACCCCCCCCCCCAAAGAAATTTATTATTTACCAGAAATGTAAGGAACAGACCTGAACTTAATGAGCACCATTTCCAAATTGACAAATGGTCTGAGGACGCTGGCAGGCAATTTTCTTGTTTTTCTTCTTAAATTTTTTCTTTTTAATTTACAGCAGTCCATCCCACAAGTTTTGAGTTTCAAATCTTCTCCCACTTCCTCTCCTCCCTTCTCCCCATGCAAGATGGAATGTAATCCAATATAGGTTCCATATATACCTTCACATTAAATGTATTTTACCAATAGTCAAGTTCTAAAGAACAATTGTAAGTAATGGAATGAACTATAGGGAAGAAGAAACAAAACAAAAACAACAAAAAAGAGAAAGCAAATAGTATCTTTCAATCTGCATTCAGACTCCATAATTCTTTCACTGGATGTGGACAGCTTTTTCTATCATGAGTCTTTTGGAGTTGTCTTAGAACCTTGCATTGCTGTGAATAGTCAAATGTATCAATGTTAGTCATAACAGATACAGTGTGTCTGTAATTGTGTACAATGTTCTCCTGGTTCTGCTCCCCTCACTCAGCATCAGGTCATATAAGTCTTTGCAGGTTATTATGAAGTCTGCCTGCTTCTCAATTCTTATAGCAAAATAGTATACCATTACATTCATATACCACAACTTGTTTAGCTATTCCACAATTGATGGGCATTCCCTTGATTTCCAATTCTTTGCCACCACAAAAAGAGCTGCTGTAAATATTTTTGTACATATGGGTCCTTTTCCCACTTGTATGACCATTTTTGGATACAGCCCTGGAAGTGGTATTGCTTGGCTGGAAATCTGCCACATACTTTCTCCTAGTGGATTCTACCAATCTCAAATTTATTGAGACTGACTTTTTTAGAGATATCTGAAAGAATTTGTGAGAGAGCTCAGCTGTGTCTCTGATTTCACTCTGCCATCTTGGTTCTGCCAAATTATTTTCTTCAGTTAGATTTTATACCTTCTTTTCCCTTTAGTGAAGCTTTCCTTTTATGGAGTTATTTTCTCCAGATAGGCTTTTTACTTCCTTATCCATTTGGCCCTTTTTACTTTTTAAGGAGTTGTTCTCTTCAATGAATCATTTATTTTATTTGTCAATTGTATTTTTAAAATCATTGGTTTTTCTTCCACCTTTCTGATTTGTCTTTTAAATTCTTCTTGAGCTCTTCCAGGAAATTTTTTTTGGGCTTGATTTGGGCAGTTCATATTCCCTTTTCAGGTTTCAGATGTGGGTATAGGGTCAATGCTGTCCTTTTCTGAATTCATATTTTGATCTTCCCTGTCCCCACAGTAAGATTCTATGGTCTTTACTTTTCTAGTTTGCTTCTTATTCATGGTGGTTGCCTTTTTCTTGGCTTTTAAAGTGGATCTCTGCTTCTGGGGCACTGGGGGCTCTGTCCCACATTTCTTGTGGTGGGAGCTAGGGGCCTGGTTACTGGCTTTGTGTGCTGTAGCCTCTCACTCTGTCAACTAGAAGCTACACAATCCTGCAGATCACCTGGTGCTGAGCTGGAGCTGACTGGTGTGTGCAGAGGCCAGGTCTTTCTGAGTTTCCCTGGGGTTGAAGTGGGCAGTGTGAGGTGTGGGGGAGGTGTGGTCTGGCCACTGGAGGTCACCTCCCCCACTAGGGCTGGATAGTCCCAGCTGCTAGTGGATGCTGGCACTGATGTCTACCAATTTCTCTGGCTGTGTAGAGGCATGCCTGGGGTTCTAGTGTTGGTGTTTGCTGGCTCCACCCCCCTGGAGCTTAGGATTTCCTGCTGGTCTGCTGAGGTGGAGCTTGCTGGAATGCCTCTGGTCCTGAACTGGACCCTTTTAGCCACAGCAAGAGGGATCTTTCCTGTAGATATCCATAGCCTCCTGAGCTAAAAAGACTACTGTACCCCCATGTTCCTGTATTCCAGGATTTTTCCTGGGCTGATATTCTCTAGGTTTTTCAAGGTCAATGGAGAGGGGAGGGGCTGCAGAGGGTGGGAGTGTTAGAGCAGTTATGGCTTACTCTGCCTTCATGGCTCCTGGAAGTTCAAGTATGTGACTTTCATATATTTAATCTGTGGGCTGATATTGCTAGGAATAGTTGCGGCCACTGCTGCAGGCCCCGTACTTCTCTTGCACCCAGTTTCCAGAGAACTCTGTCCTACACTGAGAGGTTTGGGAGGCATTACTGCTGCTGGTGATTGAGTTTGCCAGGGCCCACTTCTGCTCTGCTATGGCTGAGTCTGTGCTGGTGCAGCCTGCCCTCTCTGCCCTCTCCCACCCAGGCACAACAGATCCTTCTGGTGGACCTTCCAGGCCTGTCCTGGGCTGGAAATCTACAACCCTCTGTCTCCCAGTGGATTTTTCCACCCCCAAATTTGTTCAAATTCACTTCTTAGAGGTACCTGAAGGAATTTGTGGGAGAGCTCTGGTGAGTCGCTGCTTTCACTCTGCCATCTTGGCTCCACCCCCAGGCAGTTTTTAAGAAATTCAAGCTATCAATGGCAGTAGGGAAAAATTGGCTCCAAATCACTAAAAATGGGAGAAATGTAATTTAATCAACCCCAATGTCCCACCTCAGAGCCACATCCAAACTATTACCTATGAGAGAAGAATAGGTAGACTGACAAAGGTTGGCATGAATGGGTAAATATACCTATCTTAACATAGTCTCTGGTGGAGTTCTGAATCAGTTCATCCCTTCTGGAAAATGGTTGAGATCAATGGCCTAAAGTCCCTAAACTGATGAATTGTTGACCCAGTTTTGTCAAGAGTAGGAAGAAAAGGAGGTAAACTTTGGATGGTGGGTGGGGCAGGTAGCCCTGACTGAAGCAGAGGTGAGAGGTCAAGAATACAAAGGGAAACTTTTTTTTTTGTCCTCCAGAAATAGAAGCATTTAAGACAGGTGACTTTGGTAAGGCAATCTAATGACTTAGATCAAGCCAGTGCAGTAGCAAGGTGGCTGCCCCATCTGGCTCTAATTTCCTTGGAGTTCTCTGTTCTTCCTTTCTTCTAAAAGTGTCCACTCTGGTACCAGAAAAGTGTCAGAGAAGGAATATTTGTATCTCTGTGTGTGTGTGCGTGTGTGTGTGATTTGTGCATGGACAATCATGATATCAGAAGTAAGCATCACCCCTGAGGAAGGTAATGGTGGGTTGGGCTTGGGCTAGAGAAAACCCAAAGCCAGGCAGGTAGAGGGATATCAGCTAGAAAGGCAGAGAATGACCAGAGGGCAGGGTAAATTGATCTTTTGTGATCTCTGATGCTTAGTTTGTTTAACATAGTGAAACGGAGTCTACTAGAGCTTTGTTCTGCCTGGAAGCCAGGAGTGTCCGTGAAGCAGTCCCTATTGATGTCCTTGTGACCTTACCTGTTTTGTCTCTCTGCTAGCTTTCTACCAGGTTGTTAGTGAGTCAACAGGCAGTAGTGGCTCTGATGTGACCCAGGCCAAAAGACTGCAACCGTCCTTCCTGAGTCACTGACCACAATGCCAATCCCAGCCCATCCACACTCTGAGTCCCAGATTCATGCCATTTTGAATACCATACATTGTTTGGGAGGATCTGGGTGTCCCTGATTTGTATTGGGATTACAGTAACTCTTGTAACACATTTAACAAAGTTCCAAGGTGTGTGTGTGTGTGTGTGTGTGTGTGTGTGTGTGTGTGTGTGTGTAGGATATCCCTTTCCAAGAGGGAAGGCCAGGAGCAATGACTGATCTTTCTTCTGAATAACAGTGTGTGTGGCAGTTCTGGGTCCAGGGGATGTGCAGGTAGGAGCATATCTACCAACATCTCCTTGGACACCACTCTGCCCTCCACTTTCCTATGGAAAAGGCTTTGGGTTTCCCTGAGATTTCGTGGCTCCATTAATCTAGCCTCAGCTTCTCAGGAACAGGAGAATCAGGCAGCAGCCGCACCCTAGGTGCCAGTACCAAAAGAGGACAGCCCTGACTTGGACCTGAACTCGCATTGGCCCCACTGTGGCTACTATTCAACTGGACCCTGTCAGAGACAAGACAAATGTCCTGGATACAGCCTCTAGGCATTTATAGAAAAAGCCAAACCTCTCATTTGTTCCTCTCCTCTCCTGAGTTTATAGCTGCAGAAGCATCCACCTTTTCCTTTGCTTTTCCCTTTGCTTCCAGGGCAAGGATTTCTGGGTCAGACATTCTTGCTTATCTTTTCTTGTCCAGGCTCATAGTGGCACAAAAGAGAGGCTTGGAACTGCCTGGCTAAAGTTAGCACCAAGTCTAACCATTAGGCACTGAGTACATGATCTCTCTCCTTTGTCTATCACTACCTCACTCTGTCATCCCCATTTTTCTCAGTGCCCTTCTGCATACCTGGAAGCTGAGCTTGCACACAGACCACTCTGGGTCTTACCCAATCATCCTTTCAGATTGGGGTTGTTGTCAGCTTTTGCAAATTCTGTCTTCTGCTTCAAAGGCCTTTGGGAAGTGAATGTTTGATAAACCATCAAGTACCAGCAGTACTGCTGCTGTCTCTGGATTTTTGCTATTCAGACTGATGTTTGGTCTTTATGCTTTCCATACAATCCTGTGTTTGACCCATTTGGAGGATTATACTTCTGGCTTTGAATTTGAATACTAAGAAATTTGGAACATAGACATTGTTTTTAACTGAGCTTGATTTGTGGTCTATAGTTTCTTTCAGCATGATATAATTTCTTTTTTTAATTCCTTTATACTTTTGAATTTTTTTTTTGAGATTTCATGCTTGCAACTCCTACTTTTTTTGTATTCTCTTTATGCATGGTATTTTTCCACATCCTTTAATTTTTATTTTGTGTATGTCTTCAATTTTTAAATTTGTTTCTTGTAATCAGCAGATTGCAGGGGGTTTGTCTTCTTATCCAATCTGTCACTCTTTTTCGTTTGCTCAATTGTTTTGTACATTCACATTCAAAGTTTGGGGAGTTAGGTTTAAGTTTTCCTCCATCTCTAATACTATTTTCCCCAAATACATTATTTTCCCCTCTTCTGCTGTAGTCACTGTACTATGTCTCTCTAATTAATTTGCCTGAATTTGTTTACTAGATTTGGAGGCCATTTTTCCTTATGTTGTTGATGTTTTCTCTGTCGATTTTACTGTTTATGTTCAAGAGCTTTAAGTTTTCTTCTTTCTAAGATTCATTTTATAATTTCAATCCTTTCCTCCACATATTTCCCACTTATTTGCTTATTTTCTTACCATTTCCTCTCTCATGGTAGTTTCCTTGGGGGTTGGATCTCAAAGCATCTTAGCCTTCTCTTACATTGGGCAATTCACAGTTCACCAGCTTAAGGTCTCTAATCCACATAGCTTTTGAGTAGACAGAACTGGTTCCAATGGGATATTGAACTCTTTCTATCAGGCTAAGTAGAGTGATTCAACCCTCACATACTCACATACATGGTAACCTTTTTTGGTTTCCTGTCCTTTACCATCTGTTTCTCAGTTTACTATTCTAGAGCAGTTCCAAGAGCTGCCACACTGGTGATGTGGGGGTTTCCACTCTAGCTCTAACAGTTCAGAGCTACGCAGCACTGGTTCTATGGGGTTGTCTGGTCATGCTGGCTATCTGTGGTGGCAGAGCAAATTTCTAAAGCCTGGAGCAGGAGTGTTAAAGGGACACTGTAAAGATGGAGCAGGAGAATAGGGTGTGGGGTTGGATTTTGTTGTAAGCTCACATGTCTAGTCCTTAGATAGGCTAGTGCAACCAAACAGTAGCTTAGAAGGTAGGGGAGGGATGCTAAGTGAGTACAGGGTCAATGCACAACAATCCATGACTTTTTTATGGAGATAGCTAAAATTACTTTATCTTTAGAGCATAATTTCTATTTTAGAGAGGTTTGAGACATCATGGGGATCAAAGAAAATATCTAGTCCTCTACCTTATTGCTCACATCATTTTTATTCAATACACTAGAGCTTATATTTGCATATGGCTTAATATAAATTATGCAATTTCATCTAATCCTATAATAACTCTATGCTGTAGATAGTAAAATGTTTATTATTATCTTTTTACATACAAAAATTCCATAGCTCACAGAAGTGAATAAAACTACCAAGTGGCCAAAACAAGACATAAACCTAGTTATTTTGATTGAGAAAGTAACAACTATATACAATAGAGATAATTTCCTAACAGAGGTCAATATTAGCTTCTATAAAACTTAAGACTATGTTTTAAGTAACTGATATTCCCCCTGTAAATATCCTAAATAAAGAAAACTTTTTGGTGGTGGTGATGGTAGTGTGTATGTGTATGTATACACATACACATATGTATGTATATATATGTATATATAGAATGTTTATTTGTGTGTGTGCATGTGTACATGTGTGAGTGTGTGTGTATGTGTGTGTGTGTGTGTGTGTGTGTGTGTGTATGTGTGTATTCTCTGAAACCACAAATTAAGTTTCACAGAAAACTTCCATGTAAGATTTCTGGAGATATTCTTTAATTTTGTAGGAGTGGGTGTTGTTGTCTAAAATGCAGGAACAAGCCAAGATTTAGATCAGAAGAAATTGAAGATATTTGCCACTTAGGGATTTATTGCTAACATCCTCTCATCCTCTGTATTTTGGCTTCATTTCCAGTAAAATGTTCACTAACAGATTGACTCTTTCAAATATCAATTTTCAGTCTATGTTCTGATTGTTATATTCTTTAATTAGTAAAATTTTTAAAAGTTCTTGAAATTACTGATTAAAATATCTAAAAAGAAACGTGCAAGTGACATTTGTTGTATTGTCTACCATGTTGTGGAGCCAATACCTAGGTTCATAGAACCAGAACTGGAAGGAGCTTCAAGAATTATTCCGTCCCATCCTATTTTGCAGATGAGGAAATTGAGGCAGGGAGGTTAAGTGACTTGTAGGCAACAGAGAAGGGAATCAGTATTCTTTCCATATAACCATACTCTCTCATACAATCAGGATGTGGTTGGGAAAAAAAGTGAGAGTAGAATGAGCAGTAGACTAGGAGGGATAAGGATTCCTGTATCCTAGTCCTAATTATGCAACTAATTAGTTGTACAGCTTTGGCCAACTCATTTAATGTTTCTTCTCTAAGCCTTATTTTCTTTATATGAATAATTAAGGCCCATGCAGTCTAAAGTTCTGTAATTTTATATTAGAGATCAGTTTGTTATTTTTGAGTAACTTGCCTGATGATTGTATAATAGTGAAAACTTAATAGTGTTATAATAAAACCTTTGAACAATGTGCAATTCTAATAGATCTTATATGAGAGGCCCCATGGCTAACTTGGAAAAATCACTAGATTAGAAGAGGAGTAAGAATAACTAGGTTCCATGAGATGTTAGGCAAGCCACCTTAATTGCATCATCTTCAATATGGGAATTATTTTGTCTCTTCTACCTACCTCACTGAGTTGTTCTGAGAATCAGGCGAGATAATATGTTAAAGTATTTTGAAAATCACAAAGTATTGAAGAAATACTTTAACAGAAAAAACTTTAACAGCTTTGTTTTCCTGTCATGTTCAGAGTGGGAACAATTGCTTATTGAGAGGGGCGAAGCCAAGATGGCGGCTGGGAAGCAGTGACTGGCTTGAGCTCCCCACCAAGTTCGTCCAAAAACCTATAAAACAATGGCTCTGAACCAATTCTAGAGCTGCAGAACCCACAAAGTGGCAGAGGGAAGCAGGGCCGCAACCCAGGACAGCCTGGATGGTCTCTGGGTAAGGTCTGTCACACGCGGACCTCCCAGCCCCCAGCCGAGGGGAGCGGAGCTGAGCCCAGCGCACACGGCGCGAACAGACCAGACGCGGACCTACCAGACCAGGAGACAAGCGGAAAGTGCCCTGGCATCCTGAACTACTGAGCTGTGGCACGTACCAGACCTCTCAACCCACAAAGAGCAAAGACATCAGAGAAGGTTAGTGGGAAAAGCTGTGGGAGTGGAAGGAGTGTGATAAAATTGTAGATGCAAAATTGTAATACTTCATAAAACATGTAGGAGTCTTTTCCAATATAACCTCATTATCTCAACTTCAACTCTTGATCTATTGGGGAGAAAAAAGTGCTACCATTGTAAGTTTCCTGAGGGTGTTAAGGGCAACACATGAGTGTTAATTATCTCATGGAAGAACAGAGGTTGGTCTAGGTAACCTGTGGAGTTTACTGGCACCAATAAGAGAGTATTCAGGAACCTCAATTATCCAATGGTATATAAATCTATGTGTGGAAAAAAATGTGAGGTAAAGACAGGTGATTTCAAGAACTAAGGGGGAGCATGATATGGCCTCTCTCCAAGAAACATGCACATAAAAAAAAAAAAAACCTTCAAGAGACTGCCCACAAAGTAAGGACTTGTAGTCTTTATTTCCATAAATATTTTTAATTCTATCATATGGACTAAGATTTTACTGCTTATCTACCTTAACTAATACAAAGCTGAAATTTTTTTTTATTTTTAATATGTTTAGTTTTCAGCATTGATTTTCACATGCGTTTGAATTACAGATTTTCTCCCCATTTCCACCCCCCCCACTCCAAGATTGCGTACACTCTGGTTGCCCTGT